>LBNU01035018.1:47841-67725 GCA_014162995.1 Artemisia annua
TTTTTTTTTTTTTTTTTTTTTTTTTTTTTTTTTTTTTTTTTTTTTTTTTTTTTTTTTTTTTTTTTTTTTTTTTTTTTTTTTTTTTTTTTTTTTAATCTATCACGGTTATTTTATTTATTTATTTATTTTCTTTTTTGAAATGGCACTATTATCACGGTTATAAGTATAAGGTTACTTGTAATAAAAAAGCACCATAATCAACTTCGTCATTGCATTAATTTTTTCCTTTTACAACTAATTTTACCACCAACTTAGTGTAATAAAACAACTCACTTCACTAGCAAAACGCCGTTCAAAAAAAAAAAAAAAAAAAAAAAAAAAAATAAACTAATTAAAAAAAAAAAAAAACAAAAAAAAAATAAAAAAAAAAAAAAAAAAAAAAAAAAAACATAACTCACTTAAACACAAATATACCCCATAAACCATTTAATAAAAAACACACACACAAAACAAACCTCCCACAACTCGGTCGTATGCATGACCGAGTGTTCAATTTTTGGTCTTCAATTCGTCGAAGGTAGGTGAGTTAAGTAAGCAAAGACGCGTGCTATTTTGCCAGTAAAGACGAAGAAGTGTGCAGGGCACCTTATTAGACAGTCCAATAAGTGTGTTTCGTTTAAGAAAAACAAAAAAGACCATAATAAGTGTGTAAAGAATGTTCAGTTACACATGTGAAAACATAAGATTTGTGCAATGTTTTGGGCTATCGTAAAATTCGTCCTTCTATACTTCTCTCGAAGAAATAGTGTATATAGTTGCTAGAATAATTTCGTGTTTGATTCAGTCATTCAGGTTTGAAACTACATTTAAATCCCTCGAATTTCAAACAAGATTTTCAACACATTTTTAAGAGGAGATATTTGCACTTAAATTAAAATTTTCAATCACGCTTGAAAAATGTAAAAATCTAAAAAAAGAATCTTATCATTTAATTCTTGATAACCTGCTTTCAGATTTACAAATTTAAGTCGTAAGATGTTTGTCCTTATATGTTTTTAATATGGTGTCTATGGTAGATACCCATGTGAATGCTATATGGTTGTTTGACTTGTTTCCAACATGCACCAAATTATCCCATGTGTGGTAATAAAAGTTCACATCTTCTTTTCCATTGGCTTTATCTAGAGAGTGTCAGTACAGTTAATTTAGATCATACAGAGTATCATTTTAACCCTTATCAAGTACGTAGTAACATCTTCGGTTCTTTACCCTTTAACATTTCAAGTGTCATGGGCATATATAGTGAGAGGAGGATAAATAGAAATTAGGAGAAAATAACATTTCTTTTGCGGAAGGCACAAACCCACAAAGAACCAATAAACGGTTTTTCTTTTTTTTTTTTTTTTTTTTTTTTTTTTTTTTTTTTTTTTTTTTTTTTTTTTTTTTTTTTTTTTTTTTAATGTTGAAAACAATTAGTCAAGATACACCTTTAAATTACACATCTTGTCTATGAGTGTTTGCTCTAATTTTAAGAAGTGGGAATCCACTTGTGAGAGGACCACCTTAAGTTTATCTGAAAACATTGCGATTTACCTCATCATAATGACACTTATAAGACCCGTTGATAGGGACGCAACGGGCTGGCGGTCACCTTATTCGAAATCAAATATTTCCCTTCACTATTCCTTTTGTTAACAAACACACATACATATATTCCTAACATCTCACTAGCTTATTCGCTCACTCTCTCTCTTTAAAGAGCAAATATGGAGAAGAAATGGAAGATATCGAAGAAGGATTCAGCATCATCATCGTCGTCCTCATCCTCGTCATACAAGACATCCAAACAACCTCTACAAAGATCATCCTCACTCAAAACAACTATAAAACCATCAGATTCGCCGTCTCTTTCCAGGGCCAAATCCGCAAACTTTACCACCAAATGCAGCAGCTTCACTAAGGAACACAAGTCAAGGTTCTACATTCTCAAGCGTTGCGTCACCATGCTTGTTTCTTGGAAAAAGCATAACAATGATTCTTAATCTTCTTTATGTTCTTTGTTCAGTGTGAGTTATATTTTCTACTAATATAAATCAGTATATGAGTTTGTTGATCGTTTTAGAAAAATTCCATCTTTATATGGCCTATTGCTACTTGTAATATTTGTTAGATATATGAGTATGCATACGTACAATTCAAAACACATACAAGTCTTTTAACACTGTTTTTAGCACGCGGTGATCGAAGTGAGAAAGTTTTATGTCTTTTATCTGACACATGGTTGTTGTTATTATTATTATTATTATTATTATTATTTTGAACATATGGTTATTATTCGTTATACAAAAGTACATGCATTAGATAACAAGTTTCAACCGATTAAAAAAATTGCCATTTTCTTCTCTATCTAAGAGATAATTCGAATGGGAAAGAGCATTGTCTTCTCTATCTGACAAATGGTTATAATTCATGATAAAAAAAATTGCCATTTTCTTCGATCTCTATCGACATCCATGTAGGGTAGAGCACAAAACTAATGTGTGAAAACAACATTGTAGACCCCGATCTTACAATCAATTTTTTTTCTTCTCCCAAGAGCAATTATTTGACAATCAGTATATAGAGATTAAAATTTAACTTTCGTTGTAACTTCATATATTGATTTTGCTAGTTAAAATTTGATTGTGTCCTATTTAGTTTTATCACCACCTAAAGTATTTTGCATGTATTTCTGACAAAAAGTGTTAGTTTATTGCATATCGTATATTAGTTGCAGAAACAATATGATGAGTGTCTAAAGCCCTCTACAACACTACGATTCATGTATCTTATTGTTCAGTATAGTTTCTGACAGTATAAATAAACAAATAAAAAGACAAAGTTAGATGCATACAATCTATAACTTGTTTAAGGTATATATTTATCCAAAAAGGGCGTGCGTACTATGTACACAGTGCACCTGATCGCGACATATAATATCTGTTGTCCATTGATTAGTTTTTACGTGGAGCAAAACCTTCCACGCAAGAAGAAAGAAATTTGCTTCAATGATATAAAATATAAAGGAATTGATCGGACACATTTTACTTTTAATTTACATGCTCAAGTATAATTATTGAATTCACATATTAGACTGTGCAAAATAAGAAATAAAAATGTGCAAATTACTTTCTAAAATTTAAGATTAAGTTTATATAATACCAACAAACTTTTTTTATTTTTATTTTACAAAGTCAGGTAATATGGTCATTTTATTTTTATCAAGTTCGGAATAAAACCTTGATTTGTGTATATATTTACCATTACCGGTTGAATTTTCACCTCATTTAAATACTTTTAAGTAATTTCCACATCATTATTATTTTTCCACGTCATATTTTTTTACCTGATAATCTCACCCGACCCAATGTTTAACCCTAACTAACACCCCTTATTTCAACCTGTTTTACCATTTTGCATCAAACATTTACCCTAATTTCTACCAAACCTTAACCCACATTTAATTCTTCCCTCACATCCTCCTTGTAAGATTATTTTGAAAACTAAATTTACCTACATCTTCCATGCATCATTCTTGCAAGAAAGTCTGAAATATCATACCCAAAAATTGTTCCAAATAAAGGTCAATAAACTATTCATATAACCTAACTTAACAAAATCATCAACTACATTTTATGTTATAAGTATAAATAATCAATTGAACTATCAAATATATAAATTATAATGTACATTATCATCTACGCACTAACCTCTAACCATCACAATTTCAACTGGAGCAGTTGCCCTGAATTGAACGAATGAGGGTTCTTTGCGTAATTGGGAGAAAATAGTTAGGTGGAAACTAGGGTTGGACGAGATTGAAGTGTTAGCGTATATAAACACGATATATATTTTGATTAAATATTTTTCCACCTCATTATTATATTTTCCACCTAGATTTTTATTAATTCATTTACATCAATACTATTTCCACTCCATCAAACCAAGATCGAATCCACTCCTTCTCTAATCACACCACCATGTTTACGGATCGATGAAGAAAAACATAAACCTACAAATGAGGTTTGATTCAAAATTTTTGTTTACGGATTGATGATGGGTCTCGGGAAGCTTTTTGTTTACAGATCAATGACATGTTTGATTCAAACTTATAAAATCTTTTAAAGATTTGTAAATAAGTAGAAAAACTTGAGAAATTTGGTGATTGTTTCATTATGTTTTTCTTTGCTGTTTTGAAATGGGATAAAGCTTGTTGTTTTATGTTGTAATTGATTGTTGATGGCTTTGTTGTTGGTAAAATGAGATAGTGATTGATGGTTGCTGGATAATATTAAGCTCGACGGAAAATACATCGACAAGACGTAAACTCTTGTTCTATGTTGTATGTTGTTATGTTAATGGGTGAAAACCTTACCTGGGATGCTAGTATGTTGATATGACATGGTTACTAATCACTTCAAGTCACATAGTTCTTGCACAATTTAGTACTAATAGAGACAATTGTAGTCGTGTGTTGAATATTGCTTGTTCTTATTAAGCTCGTCGAAAAAATTAATGTTAAAGTATAACAATGTTGATCTCAGTTCATATAGGTAAATACATATAAACATAGTTAGGGTTATTAGTAATTGCTAATATTGTTATAAAAATCAAAATTTGAATTTAGTTATGCTTGGGTCCGGTCAATTTATTGCTTAGGGTTAAATTAGGTTTTTGTTTTTGTGGCAATTACAGCCTCAGGTATCATGGCGGGGATACTCGCCGAATCCGACGTGGATGCCCTTTTGGCGCCACCAAACCACAGCCATAACAACAGATGATGCCGCTAAAACTCTTTTTGCCTGTTCCTCGGCGGAGACAATTTTATTGTTGTGTTGAATATTGCTGGTTCTTATTAAGCTCGTCAAAAAAATTAATGTTAGATATAACAATGTTGGTCTCGGTTCATATCGATAAATACATGTATGGAATAGTTAGGGTTCTTAGTAATTGCTAATATTATTATAAAAATCAAAATCTTGAATTTAGGTATGCTAGGGTCTGGTTGACTTATTGCCGGGGGTTAAATTAGGGTTTTTGTTTTTGTGGCAATTACAACCTTAGGTATTATGGCGGGGATACTCGCTAAATCTGAAGTGGAGGCCCTTTTGGCGCCACCGAACCACAACCATGACACCAGATGATGCCGCCGGAACTTTTATAGCCGGTTCCTCGACGGAGAAGATGAAACAAAAATTTTGTTGTTCTGTGTGTATTATTATTATTGTTGTTGTTGTTGTTGTTGTTGTTGTTGTTGTTGTTGTTGTTGTTGTTGTTGTTGTTGTTGTTGTTGTGTATGAGTGTTCTGTATTAATTGGGTATAGTGTGGCCCAAATGGTTATGTTGTGAGTGAAGGCGTGTTTTGAGGTTTGATTGTTGAAATGATGTGGCACCCGGTGGGGCCCAAATAGCTAAAAATAATTTAGCCACCATACCTAAGGCTCCAGGTTTTATTACTCTTGTAATTTAATTAGGGTTTTGCATGTCTGTATCGATAATCGAAATACACAAGGTTTTTCTAAACCTTTGAGGGTGTCGATTTAGGGTTAAGGTTTTTCCTTATTTGAAATACACAAAGGTTTTCTAACCCTTGAGGGTGAACTTCATTACGGGAAAAATCTATAAAAGTACACATGATCAAACATTGAGTCCCTAATTGGTATTGTCACAATTAAAATAACTATGGTTTCTATATTCGCATTATGATCCAGTTTTAGGTATTTTTGAGAAGACGCAAATCTTTCTAAGAATATTCTAAAACAATTAATGGAAACCCTTGGTTTCCAGAAGTGAACATAAGGAAACATGATTACTTGATTAGCAAGAAAACTTAATCGGGTTATCGTAAACCATAGATGGGTCGATTTTATTGATCTTAGCCAGATGAGATCATAAAATTTGACTCCGCATAATCTTGGTAACTAAACTGAAAGTTTCCATAAATTGATAGTTTTTCAGTTTTAACTTATTTAAAAATTTGGGATTGCCAAAAATTAAAACTAGGGTTTAAAATTATTTAAAGCATAACTAGGATTTTTAGGAAATAAAATTATTATTAAAAAGGTCATAATAACATTTTTTCATAAAACGAAAAGTTGGTGACTTAGGGTTTCTGGTTACCTAAGTCACATGCTTTTAAAATTTAAAGTAAAAGAAAATTATAACTAAGGTTTGTAAATTTTAAAAGTCAAAAATTTCCTAAACTTACAATATGTAGCAATAAGGTAAGAACCGTTATTTCGGGAATGACAAGTTGCATTAGTATGCAACGATGCGGTGAAACTCGTGTTTTGCATTTACTTTAGGATGTGCTATATATACGGTGCATGTGTATATATAGTATGTCCTAGCAAACCATAGCCTAAGTATTTTCACATGTAGTTTATTTAATAGTACTTTCTTTCTTTTAATTGTTAATCTTTCATGATACGCGGCTGTGCCACAAACCAAAAATATAAACTGCGTGGTTGTGATTTAGTTTAAATATGTTTATATTTTTACTATTTTTAGGTTTAATGGGGCCTGTGTGCCATTGTTTATTCCCTCTTGTACTTTAATTATAAGTAAAGTAGCTTTTAGTTAAATGTAAACCAAGACGGACATGACGAAAGGAAGCCCAAAATAAGGTAGGAGAATGGAGCATGGAGAAAGAGGAGACCCAATGGGAGCACGGAGGAGTAACGATCTACCAGGAGGAACGGAGATTATCACGGGCGATGCTATGAAGACACGGAACTTAATCAAACCTTCTTGCATTGTGTCATGTTATAACCATTAGGATAGACCTAAAGTTGATTCCCGAAGTGGCTCTCGGGATCAACAATAGATAGTGGCTCCCTGTATCAATAGGATTTTATTATTGTCTGATTTGCATGCTTATATGTTACATATTATGTCAACCAGTATTATGTAAGAGACATAATAAAATAAGACGTCCCTCCTAAGATCAAGGGAAAAAGGTGTACTTAAGCACCAGTAACAGTGAGTTCACGTAATAAAATTGATAAAGTCTATGAATTTAGTCACCCTAACTAAAGAAGGCTTGGGAAGGCTAAACCTAAGTTTAGACATCTTTTATTACAAAATGATTTATTTTTAAACTTAACAAATCGTGGTCATGCGTAGTTCATATGTAAAACGAATTTTAGTGAAAATCGTTTTAATACTAGATATAAAAAGATAAGTTTGCTAAACCTATGGGTTTAAGGTCTTACCCTATGGTAATCTTAGACTAATGCGCCTCCATAAATTGTTCTACTCTCTTAGCTCGGACCCTACAGATAGTTGATTCCCTAGCACGGTGTGTGTGAGTACATGGCTGATGCGGGGGAGGTGGTTATTCGGTTCATTGGTTGTATGCCCTAGCAGATATCAATGAATAGCAAAGCCACTGGCTTTTATGGTAGAGTCTATTGGCTATCTGCCATAGCGAACCAAAGGCTGCATGGGAGACTAAATACGCCTGACTGATTTCGTAGTCTCAGATCTAGGAATTATCTCTGGGAGGCAGAGGAAGATGAGACTG
Source organism: Artemisia annua (assembly GCA_014162995.1). Taxonomy (NCBI): domain Eukaryota; kingdom Viridiplantae; phylum Streptophyta; class Magnoliopsida; order Asterales; family Asteraceae; genus Artemisia; species Artemisia annua. The sequence goes on from LBNU01035018.1 coordinate 55,346, forward strand.
GGTCTTCATCGAGTGCATAAAGGATTTATAGAAGATAACGGCTGAGATCGGTAATCGAGATGACGGATGGGATTGTGCATCGCTTTGGGATATAGGAATATAAAACATTTAAATTTCTGTAACCTTAAAACTGATTGCTTCCCGCTTTAGGGCTTGTTTTAAAACTTTTATTTATTTACTGTTTTTGGTTAAAAACATTTAAATTATAATTTAATATATATTTTCTTTTTTAAAAACTTGTAACTAGTAAGTTTTGAAAAACTTAGATTTATTTTAAATATATGTCTGTAAATAACCAAACAATCTATATGGTTTAATCAAGAGGTGATCTGTAACAACCCACTAACTTTCCCTTAGGTTAGAAATGCCTTACTAATTTAACTTAGGCCCTCATTAAGCACAATCTAGGTTAGAAATGCCTTTAGGATTTTTCCCGAGCCAAATTTTTGCTTTATTATATCTTTATGACCTAACTAACCACTAGACAAGCTCACGTACCCACCTATGCCAACCACCACTATGTTTACTTGATGTAAACATCTTGGTATGTTAATTCAAGGTTACAAACATATTTTTACTAAGAAAACTATCACTCTAATACACCATACTTGCTAGAAAACCCTAATTGCACCTATGTGTTTATGGTTATCTTTACCCTAATTGCTTATCCATACATGTTCTAAAATGTTTAAAGATTAGGTATAAGTTACAAAAGCTACCTTAGGATATATTAGACTCCCTAGACCATAGTACAACTCCTTAGAACTTAAGTACAAGTCATATAAGCATAAAACCCTAACTAGGTCATAACTTCCCGGAAACTAGGTTTAACTTTCCCAAATCTTTACCATAAGCTACCACCACTTAGTATAAGCCCCCTAGGACTTAATATTAGCCATTAGACACTCATAGGACACCAAATTAGGCACTAAACCCTAGGCTAAACCTAAAACTCTCACTAGACAAAACTAGGTTAAAACTAAACCTAAAAACCTAAAACTAGCTACTATACTACTCTAAACTACCAAGCAAGCTACCAAGCACCTCCCTTATACTTAGCTAGCACCCTAGCACCTCTAAGCACCCAAGCAAGTAGGTGATGCACCTACTTGTCACCTTCTTCTCCAAAACCGCCTCTCTCAGCTCTCTACCTCCACAACCGGCCTATGGCGCCCCCTAGCTACTCCATAGCTGAGCTTGGTCACCTCCTAGACCTGCCACACCATGCCACAGCTTTGCTTAGCTGACCTCCCCCCCCTCGACACCTCATGACCTTTTTTCTTGCTCGCTACTCCATTCGCGACTATAAATACCCCTCCCCTCCCCTCCATTCTTCTTCACACCTTTCCTTCTCTTCTCTAACTCACATTTCTGTAGTATAAGACCCTTAGAAGCCTAAGAGATTGAGTAGCGAAGCCTTGGCCAAGTCGAGTTGTGGTTTTGCGCCGAGAGAAACCCTAGAAACCCTTAAGCCCTCGTTAGCCTTTCCCCGACCTAGGTAAGCCTTGACCTTGAATCTAGTATACTTAGAATAGACCTAGGACACTTAGGATAAGCCTTAGGAACCCTAGGATAGCCTTAAACCTTCTTGTTTGCATGCTTTCTATTCGAAACCCTAGAATTAGGTTATTAGTAATTTATGTGCTAATTTGCTATATTAGATGCTATAATATGAATTAGGTGACTTATTTGAACTTAGATTAACTAAATATAAGCTTCAAAACTTAATTGCTAGGATAAAATATAGTTTACATGCATATAGGACTAGTTTTGCAAAACTTTACATGCATAGGGGTATATATCGTAAATTCCTGAAACTATAAAGTCTAGGGACTGTTTTCGACATTTCCTAGAAGTTATAAGTGCAACGACTTATTTTGCAAATAAATGAAACCTTAGGATAAGAATTAAAGTAAGTTATAAACTAAAAAGGATTAGTTATGTAAAATTATAAAGTTAAGGGTAAAAAGGGTAAATAATGAAAGGTAGAATAATCTAAGGACTATTTCTGTTATTTCTTTAAAATAATAAATATAGGGACTATATATGCTAAAGTTAGAAAGTTATATGCTTAATTGTTAGTAGTTTATAAGTTTAGGGTAGAAAATGTAAATATATAAACAAAAGGGTATAAACGGAATATTTTCGTAAGTACAAAACCTATTTTGAGTTAGAAGAATAACACAATACTAGGGAGCTTTATGCGAGGAGTACTATGTGGATATTTCGTTCTGATGAGTTTGCTGGGTTTACGATTTAAAGTGCCCTGGCTCCTCAAACGATTATTACATATACTTCTGAGTTATGATGGCCCGAACGGTGTTATGTTATAACTAAACCCTAATAACAACATAACTCAATAGTAGGGAGCTTCGTGTGAGGAGTATTAACTTCTGAATTATGATGGCCCGAACGGTATTATGTTAATGACATAATACAATAGTAGGGAGCTTCATATGAGGAGTCATATACTTCTGAATTACGATGGCCCGAACGGTGTTATGTTTTATATAAAAACCCTAAGAGTAATTAATTAAAGAAAACCTAGACTAAGACTTGACATACACACACCAACAACAACCCAGGATACGTGAGTGAGTTGTCTAAACCCCTACTTAAATTAACTTAAGACCCAGGTGAGTTTTCATAGCCTCACACCTTTTAAACACTTTCTAAATGCTTTACAAACCCTGTGGAGGGGATACATGCTTTAAACCGAATACAAGTCTTTTTCTTTGGTTGTTGCACGAGTAAACTAACTGCCACCACTACATAACGAAAAATTCATGAATCTAATCGTTTGGGATATTTTACCCACGCGAACGCGAGTATAGTTGATAGATCTATTGGAGTTTGACAACTCCCGTTGGTATTAACACCTCTCTGGGTGGTACCAATAAGCACTATATTTGAACCCACTGAAGGATTAACTTTGGTAAGTTATCCTTCCCATCCCCTCATGTTGGGTCTGCAGCTGACCCGGATAGTTAACGTGTGGTTCATGAGCTTAGGGCAATATACCTTCTATCACTAAACTTTTCCACACATAGGGTTTAAGCTGAACCCTGTGGAACTTGTATTCACTAACTATCTATTTAAACCTATGACTCTCACTCAACATACGTGTTGACTTTTAAGCATGTTATCCTAGGTAATTAGTCACTATGCACGGAGAAGTACTGGACATGAGAATGTCCAGAATAGTTATCATTCATCAGTTTTGTGTCTAAACCGTATCTCAGGGACCTCTCTTTTGGTAAAAGTATATTTTTTTACTGTAAAAACTTTGATGAATAAATGAATGATAACATCTTTTTCAAAAACGTCTCTTTTCGAGTCATTTTATATATCTTGTCTTTGCTTCCATGAAGTAATACCCCAAACACTTAATCTGCTGCGATCAGTGAAAAATGAGGGTGTTACAGATTGGTACCAGAGCCTTGGTTATNAGTTTTGTGTCTAAACCGTATCTCAGGGACCTCTCTTTTGGTAAAAGTATATTTTTTTACTGTAAAAACTTTGATGAATAAATGAATGATAACATCTTTTTCAAAAACGTCTCTTTTCGAGTCATTTTATATATCTTGTCTTTGCTTCCATGAAGTAATACCCCAAACACTTAATCTGCTGCGATCAGTGAAAAATGAGGGTGTTACAGATTGGTACCAGAGCCTTGGTTATAGAGAACAAAAGGATTTTCCTAAACTATAACCACTTTTTCAAAAAGTCCTCGGTGCCACTAGAATCCCCGAACTTGCCTTTAGACTCCCCGACTTGCCTTTAGGTTAGGATTCCTAGACTTGCCTTTAGGTTAGAACTTCCGAATTGCCTTCAGGATAGATTCCCTACTATTGCCTCTAGGATAGAAACCTCACTATTAGTATTGCCTCTAGAATATACCTACTTAGGTTAGAGTTATGCTAAGATACTCTTTCGGGTATTACAGTAGATATGTCATCCTTTAACAATCCTATCATCGTGTTGGATACCGAGGATACGGATACTTCATCCGGTAGTTATGAATATACCCCAGTTACCCCTACCCACTCATCTTCTGGTTCTAGTTCTCCGGAAGAATTAGCCCAGAATATCTTAACTAACCTAGGATTAGAACTTTCCACGAATGATCCCTATATGCAAGCATATAATGGGTATATGCAAACATATGGTGTATACATTCCTACCGTACCCACTATAACCCCTACCCCATCTATACCCCACTATAATAGTCAAGATCGTTATGTTCCCGAAATAGTTTCACCTCCCCATAAGAAATTACGTATTATACCACCTTCACCTCCCCCTAGGTTTGAAATAGGTAGTAGTTCATATAAAACGCCTTTAGAAAGGCGTGAGGAACAAATAGAGGAAATACTTAGTCATTTAGATAAATTATCTTTAGGACGAATAGAAGAAGTAGAAAATACGATTAGTGATTTAGGAATAGGTAGATATAGGTTAGAAAATGAATTAGAAAAAACTCGTAATCAAATGATTAGGTTGCAAACAAAATACGAGGGACACTCTGACGAAGTAGTTACTGCACATGTTAGACTTTCCACTATAGAAATGATTATCGAGGATATTAGGGATAATCATAGGTCTGATATAGAGGATCTTTTGGAAGCCATTCAGGAACTTAAAAATGACAAAGAATCAAAATAAGGTTATAGACTTAGGTAACATAGGTTTATAGGTAAATAACTTAGTTATAAACGGGTACTTGCTAGGTTTTCACTTTATAAAATAAGAATCTTAAACTACTTATACTTAGTTTTCTTAAAACTCGTATCCCGTACTAGGATTCCCTATGCCTTAGGACACACTATAGACTGCCTTAGGATTTAGGAATTAGAATTCATAGGAAATTAAAATAAGTAGACATACCTAGGAACACTAAAAACTTAGGATCTTTTAGAATCATTATGCCTTTAGAAGGGGGAAACTAGCTTCGGTGGAATATAACGAATCTTGTTAGGAAACTCGCCCTTTTAGTTTTAGGATTTCCTAATCATCCGGTATCAGATAATGTTCTAAGAAATTAGAGCATAAACTATGACATTATTCTCATCACATCTTACCTATAGAATGGCACGTACACGAGCTACCACTCCTGTTACTCCCACTACTCCCGCCATGACTCAGGAAGATATCCAGCGACTAGTGACTGACAGTGTGACTGCAGCACTAGGAGCTAGGGATGCCAACATGGCTAGAAACCCCGAAACTCCTGTAGTAAAGAAGAGTAACTACAAGGAATTTATGAGCTGTCAGCCCTTAAATTTTAAGGGAACAGAAGGGGCCATAGGATTAATTCATTGGTTTGAGAGATGTGAGTCAGTATTTGCCCGTAGCAACTGTACTGAGGATTGTAGGGTTAAGTTTGCTACTGCTACTCTTACCGAGGAAGCATTATCGTGGTGGAACCCGAAAGGTCGTTCTTGGGCGGATCCCGCTCCTAAACATAAGGGATAGGGGTCCTGGGGCCGAGAACTCGTATGCCCAACCACGATAATGCTTCCTCGGTAAGAGTACCAGTAATGAGAGATTGCGATAGCATATGCCGCCACTCCTAATGAGAGAAATGGTTATGCTGGGAATGCCCCTCTGTTAGGAACACGTTTCACGTATTACGAAGTGTCGGTCATTAGTTTGTAATAGGTTGTTACTTTAATATCATTATGTCTAGTATTTAATTATTTGGTTACGAAAGTTTGAGATGTAATGTCACAACATGTGGAAGTCCAAGGGCCAAATGTGTAAAACAGTAAGAAGGGTCTAGTGACCCTTGGACTCCCTATATAAGAAGATGTAAACCCTCATTAGAGGGTGTTGGTTCTCTTTATGCAATATCAATTTCCATTACATCATATTTGAGTTCCTTCCACACTCTTCTTCTCTCTTCTAGTTTCTTATACATTATTGAATCTATGGTTGTTTATGCTTAACATGGTGACCTAACAAGTGGTATCATTCGCCTACGGATTTTAGAGGTTGTTTTTAGATTAGTTTGGGTCATTTTTCATCTCGTTTGGGTTCGTGTTTAGGCTCGTTAGGAGTAGTTTTGTACTCGTTGGGTTTACCTTTTCGTGTAGTAAAGGTTTAGAATACATTAGAATAGGTAATACTCTAGTTTGATACTCGTTTGGTTAAGAAAAAACTTGGTCAGTACGTGAATTTTTAGGGTTTTGCGAGTAAGGATTTAGGGTTTCGCGAGTATCAGTGTTTAGTCTTGGTTTATGCGAGTATCACTTCTACTCTTGCGAGTATCGTTCATTTCTTGCGAGTATCACTTTCTGGTTTTACGAGTATCATTCTCTTTTTGGTGAGTAAGCCTTATTGATCCTTATCGCTTGCGAGTAAGGAGATGTTTCTTGCGAGTATCAAGCCGTAACTCTGCTTCTTTTCTTTCTGATTTGCGAGTAAGGAACAACTTTCTCTTGCGAGTATCAAAGTTAATTCCTTGCGAGTAAGAAATCAAAAGTCTGCGAGTATCAAAGTTCCTTCTTTGCGAGTAAGGAAAGAAACTTTCTGCGAGTATCAGGTTTTATTCGAGTAAAAAGGTTCAATATTTTGCGAGTAAGGGTCCTTGTATTCTGCAAGTAAGGAAGTATTCGTTGCAAGTTTTGGACTTTCGTTTCGACACTCAACACTAATCTACAACAACAACCTACACCTTATCCTTCAAAGATCCATTGAAGCATAATCAATCATCATGTCTCGACCTCCATTCTACTTCTACAATCAACAACAACAACAACAATCACAATATCCACAACAACAACCGCATCCTCAATTACTTCAACAAGTGTATCAACAACCGTCAATGTACCCTCAAAATCAACTCTTCATGCATCAAGTGCAACATCAACCGTACTTACAACCGCACATGCAAACCGCCTTACCACAACCTAAGCAAACCCATTGGTTCGATCAAATGTGTGAAGCTATCACAAGTCAACAATCTCGTCATGAAGCCGGATCTCTTGACATACCACCAATGCTTACGCCAGGGAACTATGTTCAGTGGTCAAGCCGATTCCTACGATTTCTTGAATTGAAGAAACCTCATGGCAAATATATGAGGAAAGTTCTTTTTGATGGTCCATTCCAATGGCCAACAAGAACGGTTCCAGGTGATCCAACTGCCACACCACCAAGACCTGAAACTGTAACCCCAGCTCCTGAATCACAACTCACTGACGAAGAACGACTTCATCATGAAGCTAATGAACTTGCAATGAGCTACATCTGCCAAGGAATTCCCAATCCAATCTTTCGAAGTGTAGATGCTCAGAAAACTGCAAAAGAAATGTGGGAACATATTCATCTCTTGATGGAAGGCACTGAGTTAAATCAAGAAGACATGGAATCAAAGCTCTATCTGGAATATGAGAACTTCATGATTGAATCTGGGGAATCACTCGAGTCTTACTACCATCGGTTCACCAACATCATCAATGACTTGGATAGAAGCAATGTCAAACTTCCAAGGATTGCTATCAACACGAAGTTCTTGAGTTGTCTTGGTCCTGATTGGCAAAAGTATGTCACGTTTGTTCGACAAGCAAAGAATCTTCACAATGCCACATATGGTTTGTTGTTTGACTACTTGAAGCATCATGAGAGTGAAGTGAACAAAGATCGTGCTCTTCGTGCAAGTATATCACCTTCTCCAACACCAAACTCTCTAGCACTCATGGCTCAATCACAATTCACTACACAACAATCACATCAGGGTTTTGCTCAGGATCAGAATTACCTCACCTACCAACAACCACAATCCTCTCAGCAACTCGTTCCATATGATCCCAATCTGCATGGCAATCTTAACACGTCTTATGACAACACTGATTCAATGTACTACTCCAACTTCACCAATGATGATGATGACGAGGACTTCAACAGTTTGAACGAAGGAATTGCACTCATTGCCAAAGCATTTCGTAAGTTCTCAACTAAGTCCAACAATCGACTTCGGTCTTCATCAAACACAAGGAATCAAGCTGTTATTCAGGATGGTCGTGTAGAAGTGCAGAATCGTAATACTGGAAGGTTTGGGTCAGGAAGGAATATCGGTAATTTTGGTGGTAGTCAAAGGGTTAATGCTGGGTATCGTAACAATGTTGCTGCTGCTCAGAAAAGGGTTGAAATTGTGGAACAGGGTAACAATGATGCAGGGAAAACGGTTGTTCGATGTTATAACTGCAACGGGGTTGGTCACGTAGCTACTGCATGTCCGTCACCACGTACTCAGGGTAGCAAGTACCACAAAGAGGCTCTACTTCTTGCACTTCAGGATGAAGCACGTGGAAATGCTAGTAATGACAGGGACAACAGTTTTATGGCTACAGCTCAGTCTGATGATGACATGGAGGATTTGGAAGCTAATGCTGCTGTGATGCTGATGGCTAATATTCAAGAACATCAAGTTAATGATTCAGGCCCAGTGTATGACACTGACGGTCTGTCTCAGGTATTTGAACCAATCACATGCTTAGTTCATGATATTGCGTCATCTTACGAATCTGATTCAAACAAGGAACAAGTTGTTCAAGATGAGTCGTCGTTATCTAATCAGGAGGAATATCAAATGGACCCAGTAGTTACATTTGATGATGACGATCAAATTAACGCTGTTGTTATATTTGACGATGTCGATCAAATTAACTCCGAAGTTACATTTGACACTCCAATTGATGAAGATAACAACGAAGATTTTGAACAACATGAACCTATGATTGATTCAGAGTCTGAGATCAGAACTGCTCTTATGACCACCCAAGCCCAAATAATAAAATGCAATGAGATAAATGATAAGTTAAAAGCTAAAGTTGCATCGTTAACGAATGAACTTGAGTGCTGTAAAACAAGAATTCATGATTTTGAATCACGGGATAATCGAGAGAAAAGCTTTGAGGTTGCGTTCCAAAAATCTTATGTTCTAGAACAAGATTTACAAAATAAAGTTCGAGAATTAACAGGTTCCAAAAATGATTTGATTTCTCAAATGGAAAAAGAAAAGTTTGAACATAAGCAACAAATTGATCAACTCAAAAACGAACTTTTAAAAACAAAAGCTGAGTTGACAATGTGTCAAACGGAATTTCAAGAACATAAACAAAAATCAAGGGAACGTGCTGATTCTTACGTGGAAGAAATTCTTGAACTGGAACATAAACTCAAGGACTTTCAAAATGTGGTTTATAAAACAGGTGATACAATTTCAACAATTCAAAAGTTTTCCATACAACAAAAACACGATGGTAATAGATTTGGTATTGGTTTTGAAAACCCACGGTTTCTTCAAACAGCACTCAAGGAAATTCCTAAGATATACAGTGCAGAACATTTCTTTGATGAGTCTGTTGTGCGTGTTGTTATTTATGATCGTGAAGAAGAATTGGAAATTGAAGATGAGACTCGATCTAAACTTGATGATGTGTTTTTCAATACACCTTTTGACTACTCAAAATTTCCTCAGATATCTGAAACTTTTGTACCTCAACAAGAGAAAACAGAACAACCATGGACTTTAATGCAAATTAATGAGTCATCTTCTGATGTGGGTCCTGTTAAACCAGTAGCACAAATAAATGGTTCTTTGCCTGATTTGAGTCAGATTAAACCGTTAACAAAAAGATGTCAAGTACTTCGGTATTTTGAAACGTTCATGGAAGATATAAAATTTTTAGAAGAAGCAATTGAACGTAACTCTCAAATAACAGTTGCAACATTTCAATCTGCCTATGAGAAAGAAAAGAGAGAAGTCTTTCAAAAACAGTTTTTGCCACATGTACAACATTTGCGTCTTTGTGCTACTTATTGGGAACAGGAACTACAGAAAGAAGTAAACTCAATGATGGAAGTTTTTGAAGCAACTGAGAACATCATTTCAAAAGAACAACGCCGTAACAAAGTTTTGCAAAAACAATCTGATCGTCTCTTAGAATTTGTTCTTAATGCTGATATTTTGTCTGTGATTATGAATGCCTTGTATGAAACTGGTACCTCTGCACTTGTTGATGATCACAATACAGAAAATGAGTTGTTAAAAGATGAAATTGAAAAATTGAAATATGAAAATGAGGCTCTCTCGAAACACAGTGATGATGTGCAAAGTTTACTTTCAAAAGAAATTTGTCAACTGAAACATAAGCTCGAATGGTGTCAATCTCAGAGTCTAGATTTTGAATTGAAATTGCAAAATAATAATAACTCATCTCTTGACAAAGCAAATGCAGTTTCACAAAATCTACTTTTAAAATATGAAAAAGAAATTGCTGATTTGAAAATTGAAAATGCTGAATGGGAACAACATCGTGATGCTTATTTTCGGTCTAACAAAAAACTCGAAAGCGTCATTCAAGAAAAACAACACGTCATCACTGAGTTAAAGGAGAAGCTCAAGACACTTGAGAAAGGAAAATCAGTTAACACTAATGTGATTGCACCGGGAATGTATAACATCGACACATCTACTAAACAAACACACTCTCAGAATTCTAATGTGATTGCTTCAACCTCTACAGGACTAGTCACCACTACTAACGTTAGCAGGTCAAAGAGAAAAAGACTTAACAAGAAGAATAGGATCTGGAAACATAAAAGTGGACCTCTAGAGACCTCAGCAGTAGAAGATCACACTAGGACTTTGAATAAAATGCATGTTGCAAATGATTTAGGTTCTGATTTATCCGTCTGTAATTTGAATCAATGTGTAACGAATGCTGAACCTTTGAATGTTTCTAAGTTTAATGCATCTTGTGTGTTTTGTCGTAAAAATATGTTGTCTGGTGATCACACCAAATGTGTTGCTAATACTCTCCTATCTCGTCAAAAGAAACGTAACACTGGCATTTCTAATAGGCCCCCTACCGCTTCTAAGTCTGTGCTAGGTAGAAAGCCGAGTGTAGTTTCTAATGCTGCCTTAGTTACACCCATTGCTCAAACGACATCTAGGAAGGTTGAAACACCTAATGCGTTCACTAAGAAGAAAGCTAAATCTAGTTGGCTATGGCAACAATGGTTACAGAGGAAACCTAGTTTCAAATGGATACCTAAAGTTATTAATTCTTGTGTTTCTAACCCATCGGAACCCACTTCTTCTTCGGGTTCCAATGTGACCGTTGCTCCACCTTTGTCTTCTTCTTGTGATGCAGGTGGTGCAACTTGTACTTTGGATTGTTGATAGCGGCTGTTCCCGACACATGACAGGCAACCTCAAAATGTTAAAAAACTTCGTTGCAAAGTTCATCGGCACTGTCAGGTTCGGGAATGATCATTTTGCTGCTATCATGGGCTATGGAGATTATGTCACCGGGAACATCGAAATCAGTCGGGTTTATTATGTCGAAGGACTTGGACACAATCTTTTCTCAGTCGGTCAATTCTGCGATGGAGATTTGGAAGTAGCGTTTCGGGAGAAAACTTGCTTTGTTCGTGATCTTCAAGGAAACAATCTTATGTCCGGTAAACGTGCTAAAGGTCTCTACACCATTTCATTATCTGATATGATTGCTACTTCTCCGATCTGTCTTCTTTCCAAAGCAACTTTAACAAAATCATGGTTATGGCACAAGCGTATGTCTCACCTGAATTTCAAAACAATGACGGATCTTGCTCGTCATAAGCTTGTTGAAGGCCTTCCTCGGTTTCGCTACTCAAAAGATCACTTATGTCCGGCATGTGAACAAGGGAAGAGCAAGCGAGCACACTTTAATTCTATCACTGAATCAAGTTCAAAACATGTTCTTCACTTACTTCATATGGATTTATGTGGACCAATGCGCGTGCAAACGATCAATGGGAAACGCTACATCTTAGTAATTGTTGATGACTATTCTAAATGGACTTGGGTTTACTTCTTACGTAGCAAAGATCAATCTCCATCAATGATCATCACCTTTCTCACCAAGATTCAGGTCCAACTGCGTAACACCGTCAGAATCGTCAGAACAGACAATGGAACTGAGTTTAAGAATCAGATTCTTCGAGATTACTTTGAGAAAGTGGGAATTGAGCATCAAACGTCGATAGCAAGATGTCCTGAACAGAATGGGGTTGTCGAACGTCGTAACTGAACACTTGTGGAGGCTGCGAGGACGATACTTATCAACGCTCAATTACCAGATTACTTATGGGCTGAAGCCGTTTCAACTGCTTGTTATACACAGAATCGTTGCATGATCAATAAACGCCACAACAAAACTCCTTATGAGCTTGTTCACAAACGCAAACCAAATTTTCAGCACTTTCATGTCTTCGGGGCTCTCTGTTACCCTCACAATGATCGCGATGATCTTGGTAAGCTTAAAGCCAAAGCCGACATTGGGATCTTCATAGGGTACTGTGAGCACTCCAAAGGTTTCCGAATCTAC
>LBNU01035020.1:0-14804 GCA_014162995.1 Artemisia annua
CTTAGCCTAGGTTTTCTTAACTAATCACTCTTAGGATTTCTATATATAACATAACACTGTTCGGGCCATCGTAATCTAGAAGTATAACTCCTCATATGAAGCTCCCTACTATTGTATTTTGCTGCCAACATAATACCGTTCGGGCCATCATAATTCAAAAGTATATAACTCCTCACACGAAGTTCCCTAGTATTGAGTTATGTTGTTATTAAGTTTTAGTTATAAGATGACACCGTTCGGGCCATCATAATTCAGAGGTCATGCATATAATCGTTTGAGGAGCCAGGGCACTTTAAATCGTAAACCCAGCAAACTCGTCAAAACGAAATATCCACATGATACCCCTCACATGAAGCTCCATAGTATTGTGTCATGTTCTAACTAGAAAAAAAATAGGTTTTTGATACTTATATGAAAATAGTCCGTTTATATCTTTTAAGTTTTTATATTTACATTTTCTACCCTGAACTTATAACTTATAACATTTAAGCATATAACTATCTAACTTTTGCACAAATAGTCCCTAAACTTAACTATCTTAGAGAAATGACAAAAATGGTCCTTAGAGTATACTAACTTTCAATATTTACCTATTTTCCCTTAAGTTAACTATATTTGCAAAACTAGTCCTTTTAACTATATAACTTGTTTTACTTTTTATCCTAAGGTTTCTAAACTTTTCAAAAAGGGTCCTTATGCTTATAACTTCTAAGGAATGTCAAAAACAGTCCTTAGACTTTATAGTTTCAGGAATTTACAGTATATACCCCTATGCATGTAAACTTTTGGAAAACTAGTCCTAAATTCAAGTAAACTATATTTTTATAAAACAATTAAGCTTTCTAGCTTATGTTTAACTTATATTAACTCAAATAAGTCATGTAAATCAGATTATAACTCAAGAACAGGCATATAACCACATAAACATGCAATTCGATCAAACTAGGGTTTCAAAAATGAAAGCATGCAAACAAATGGGTTCTAAGTCCTAGCTAAGGGTTCTAAGGTATCTAAGGTCTCTCCTAAGTGTCTTAAGTCAGTTCTATAGCTAGTATATGCAAAGGTAAGGCTTATCTAGGTCGGGGAAGACTTAACGAGGCAAACTAGGGTTTCTCGGCTCAAAACTTAACTCGACAAGGATCAAGGGCTTTCTACTTGACGTCTTAAGGTCTTAGGGACTTAGTACTTACAGAAATATGTGAGGTAAAGAAGAGAGGAAGGTGTGAAGAGAAATGGAAGGGTGTGGCTCGCTATTTATAGGGTACGAAGGAGTGGTGCCCAAGAAATGAGAGCACGAGGTGGCGAGGAGGGGGGAGGTGATTAGGCAAAGATAGGGGTGGTTGTGCAAACCTAGAGGGTGACTAAGTACTGCTATTACTAGCTAGGGGGCTGAGTAGGCCGATTGTGGTGTAAAAGGGTGTCGTAGAGGCGGTTTTGTGAAGGTGGTGACAAGGTGGTGATCCACCTCCTTGCTTGGATGCTTAGGGAGGTGCTAGGGTGCTAGCTTGGTTCTAGGGAGGTGCTAGGGTGCTTGGTTACTAGTTTTGAGGTGCTAAAGTAGCTTGGTTTTGGTTTTAGGGTTTGTTTTAACCTAGTTTTGTCTAGAAAGGATTTAGGGTTTTGCCTAGGTTTTGGTGCCTAGTTTAGGGTCATATGATTGTCTAATGACTAATAATAAGTCCTAGGAGGCTTATACTAAGTGGTGGTAGCTTATGGTAAAGATTTGGGAAAGTTTAGACCTAGTTCCGGGAAGTTATTACCTAGTTAGGGTTTTATGCTTATACGACTTGTACCTAAGTTCTAGGGAGTTGTACTATGATCTAGAGAGTCTAATATATCCTAAGGTTACTAATGTAAGTCATACCTAAGCTTTAAACACTTTAAAACATGTATGGATAAGCAATTAGGGTTTTAAAGCTAACCGTAAACACATAGGTGCAATTAGGGTTTTCTGACAAGTATAGTATACTAGAGTGATAGTTTACTTAGTGAAAATGTGTTTGCAACCTTGACTTGACATACCAGGATGTTTACATAAAGTAAACATAGTAGTGGTTGGCATTGGTAGATACGTGAGCTTGTCTAAGGGTTAGTTAGGTTATATAATAAGGCAAAAATTTGGCTCGGGAAATTCCTATAGGCATTGCTAACCTAGTTTGTGCTTTATGAGGGCCTAGGTTAAGTTAGTAAGGTATTTTTAACCTATAGGGAGTTAGCGGGAATTTTGTGGGTTACTACAAGACTCTTCATTCCAAGGCGTGGGAGAATGAATTGAAATCGTTCTCTTGGGAGTGCTTTAGTAAAGATATCTACCAGCTGAAACTCTGTCCTCACAAAGTATAGTTCCACAACCCCTTTCTCAACTTGTTCTCTGATGAAGTGATGTTGAATATCAATTTTCTTTGATCTGGAGTGCTGGACGTTGTTGCATCAGGGAGCAATTGCACTTTTGTTGTCGCAGTACATCAGAATTTTGTTGTAAGCAAAGCCATAATCCGATAATTGAGATCTCATCCACAAGATTTGAGCACAGCATGACGACATGGCAATGTATTCAGCTTCTGTGGAAGATATTGATGTACTCATTTGCCTCTTTGAAGGCCAGATCACAAGTTATTATCCAAGAAATCGAGCACCACCCGATGTACTTCGACGAGTATCATGCCACCCTGCATGGTCAACATCTGATTTCTGAGTGAATAACGTAGGATCAACAACACCTTTGGAGAATCTGTTTGCCAGAGGAAGCTTTGGCAACCTGTCGTACCTTGCCCTAGGCGCATGCTTTAGGCCATGGAGAGCCCTTTTCAGACGGTAGACATGGGTGGGATGATCAGGATCCACATATCCTTCTAGTTGACTGACATAAACAAGTTCTTTCAGCTTGCCATTAAGAAATGCAGTTTTCACATCCATTTGGTAGACCGTCATTTTCTAATTTGCAGTATTGGTGAGAGATATTCTGATAGCCTCTATACAAGCAACCAGTGAGAAAGATTCCTCAAGATCAATGCCTTCTTCTTGACTAAATCCCTTAGCAACAAGCCTTGCCTTATTTTTTCAGAACGTCACCATGCTCATCAAGTTTAACTTTGAAGATCCACTTAAGAGCTATAATCATTGCATGGTTTGGTGGTGGTACAACTTCCCATACTTCAAGTTGATCGAACTCGTGGATTTCTTCTTGCATCGCATTAAGCCAACAATCCTTAGATGTAGCAGTCTTGAAATCTTTGGGTTCGACTTTGGATAGTACAAAATTATAAAGGCACCACAATGCATCGGTGGCAAGTCGCTTACGTGTGAATTCAGGGCGAGAAGGATTCCCAATAATTTTGTCACTCGGATGATCATTGGTCCGTTTTCTAAGATGTTCATGTGGTTGTGGGTAGGAAGCTGAAGTAGCCGTGTTTAGATCCCCTGAAGAAGATGCCTCATATGAAGATACGTGAGCAAATATGTTTTCGAACGGAGCATCATCAGGAGAAGCAAATGAATTCACTTCAAAAGAATTGTCTACTGCAGTGCTTTGATGTACGGAAGGAGATTGAAGATTCGATGATGAAGGTGACTGACTTGCAGATGGTGCATCTTTGATCAATTGAGACAGAAATAGATGGACCATTTGAATTATTTGGAACAGGAGCTAAAACAACTGATGGTACAGGAGTGTCAACAGTTTGTGGCTCGAAGTATTCATCATATATCGGATCAAACAAACTCTTCAAATCCTTAGTTTTAGGAGGTACATAAAGTACTGCAGGCGTGGAATACTGTACAAGACCTGAACGGATTGGTTCAGGAGACAAAAGTTTAGACGCGGGTCCTGAACTCATGTGTACAGGAGCCGGTTGCTCATTCAGCTCATCGAATGTCACGTGAATGGTTTCCATAATTTGTCGGATTCGTTAGTTGTAGATTCGGTATCCCTTACGATATGGTGCATACCCAACGAGGAGTCCAATGTCTGCTTTAGCTTTAAGTTTTCCCAGATCTTGACTATTACTTGTCGGATATCATGGAGCACCGAACATTTGAAGAAAAGAAAGATCTGGTTTCTTGCCAAGTATCAGCCCATATGGAGTTTTGTTGTGGAGAGTATATGTCAAGGATCGGTTTTGGGTGTAACAAGCAGTAGCAATGGCCTCTGTCCAAAGAAACATCGGAGCCTTAGAAAATATCAGCAAGGTTCTTGCAGCTTCCACAAGAGTATGATTTCGTCATTCAACAACGCTGTTCTGCTGAGGAGTGCATGGAACACTTTTCTGGTGAGTGATGCTAATACTTTCATAATATTGAATGAGTTGTTTGTTAACACACTCAGTTCCATTATCGGTGAGGATGATTCTTACCGTTTTGTTGAGTTTCACTTGCAATTGTTAGATCAGTTTGATGATAACCTCTGAAGTTTCATCCTTGGTTCTCTAAAACTTCACCCGTATAAACCGACAGTAGTCATCAACGATAACTAGAGCATAATACTTCTTATTTATACTCTGCACTCTCATTGGTCTGCATAGATCCATGTGAAGGGTGTGAAGAACTTCCATGATGGTGTTGACAGTTTTGGGTTTGTGGGTATGCTTCATGCTTTTGCCCAGTTGACAAGCCGAACAACGATGATCCTTTTTGAACTTTAGTCTGGGTAGACCTTGTACAAAATCATTACGAGCAAGAACATTGATGGTACCAAAGTTCAACTGATTTAAACGTCGGTCCCATAGCCACGATTTGTTCTTTGAGGCCTTAGACAACAAGCAAATAGGAGAGGACCGCATCATTTCTTCAAATAGAGATGGTGTACAAGTTAGTGCCGCGACTGCCATAAGAAGATCAACACCATCCAATTTTCTGACAAAGCAAGTGCATTTTCTGAAAGCAACATGTAAGATTACACTGTCACCAAAGATATAATCTTCATAATCCATAATTGCCCCAAAATGATCATTCCCAAATCTAACTGTCCCGATAAACTTATTCACAAAATTCTTGAGCCGAGAGTGATCCCCGGTCACATGTTATGAGCAGCCTGAGTCCAAATGTCAAAGGACGATTTGTACGACCTGCATTTGAAAACAGACGAAGAAAGAGAGTTTGGAGTGCCGGATCCCCAATTTAAGTTGGGTTCCAGTTGGTTAGTGCAAACAAATTCTGGAGCAACTGATACCTTAGGTCCATTCATTTCAATGGTGGAGAGTTCACTAGTAGATGCAATGGGCCTAGTTAAAGGACATTGGGCCTCTAAAGGGAAAGTTCTACCAGTTGGCTTCCATTTCTTAATAGGCACTATTTTAGAGTTAGTTATCCTAATTAAAGGAAACTGTACTCCTAAAGTGAATTTTCTTCCAGTGGGCTTCCATTGATAACCAACATTGGCAAACAAGTTTCCTGTTGCTTTCCAAATTTGCTTAGTTCGTTTAGCTCTCCAAACTTTCTTAACTGGGGTTTTGTTGGATGACTTCAAATATTTCTCAACACAAATGTATCATGATTAGCCGAAATTAAGCATTCATTACAAGTTTTGCAAAGTGAATTAGGGTTTGAATTATGATCCTTTTTGCTCAAATCCGACTTATTGTTCCTCATGTGGTCTTCTACTTTCTTCTTAGGAACAATTTAACTGATGAAGTCTTATCATTCTTTATGTTTCTCATAGGTTTTGACTTTCTAGCTTTAGTGTCACTATTAACTCCTCTAGAAGGACTGATGGGAACCTTAGTATTTTTCACTTCCAGTTGTTGAACAGGTTTTGATGTGTTGGGATCTGAAGTATCCAAGGGTGCCTCAAAGGTTACATGCTTGTTCTTAGTCATTGAGGATGATGCAGTGAGCCTATCTTGCTTGTAGTCATGCTTAGGACATGTACCAATGGCGTATTCTAAAAGTTCCTGAGATCGTTTAGTGAGAAAGCAGACATCTAGAATAGTACTATTTTGGTATCACATGCTCTGATACCAAGAATGTGATTTCACTGTCCTAACCTCTTCTACAGTCTCGCGAAGCATGTCTAACCTATTCTTAAGATACGATAGATACGCATAGTGAGCAGACCTATTGTTCCTAAGAGGAAGTGGGATATTAATAGCATCAACATCATATTTTCTAACAGCTGAAACCTTTGGAACATTCATGTCACCGATGGTGACTGGCATTTTACCTTTCACCTTCGTCTTTAAATTTTCAATTTCATTAAGCAAAGCAGTTATTTTTTCATTGGTTTTCTCACGTGTAATCTTGATCGAATCATATAACTCTTTGTAACGCTGTTTAGTATTGGAATTTTCAGCTTGAAACCACTCAATATCACGATGTAATTTATTAATGGTATCTTGATAGTGAAAACTCTGAAAATCTAACGACGCTGGTTTATTGGTGTTAGTCACAATATACTTGGTTGACTTCAATTGGGCAATTTGAGCCCTCAGTTTCTGAATCGTGTTAATGTGAGCTTGAATCTTTTCATCACGTTTGGATAATTCAAAATATGTATCAAATTCAGGAGCATCCGAAGATGTCTTGGCATTTGAGGTTTTAATCATTTCTTTTAATTGTTGATACTTTAATTGCAAGTTAAGATTATCAACCTCTAGTTTTGACAAATGCCTGACCATGTTATCATGGTTATCGTTTTGAATTTTTTCACGCAATTTTAAATTCTCCCCCTCATGCTCAACAACACGATTCTGGAAAACATTCAATGCAATAGACATTTCATGAAATTGGCAGACATATAAAGCAGATTCAGTAGCAGTATAAAACACATCCTGTGCAACACAACTAGCAATCAAATTCTCATTCATGATGCGAACATTTTTCCTCTCAATTTCACTATGTTTAAGATCAATAGCCAGTTATTTTCCCTCACTTTCCACAATTTTATACACCTCTTTCATATCAGCCACATCTTTGTTTAGGGTTTTTTGAAGTCCCTCAAAATGTTCTTTGACAAGCTTAAAGAATGGCATGACCTCTGTTAAATAGCATCATTTAGTTTGTTCAAAACCCTTTTCCCCTTCAGTAATACCCGTTGGTGTAATTCTCTTTTTACATGTTTTATCAAAATCAGCGAATAATTGACCAAGAACATATAGAGCAATTAGAGTATTACTTTGTGTGGGGAGAGTAAAAGGAACAAGATGCATGGGTGTGTTATTAGGGTATAACGTTGGGTCAGCTATCCTAAACATGGTATGGGTTTTTCCCACAATTCTTTCTGCTTGCATTTTTTCTAAGTCTAAGTTCCAAAATACATGCTCTGGAGCTAACCTCTTTTGTGGGACAAAAACTGCTATTTTATTATCTTCAGAGTAATCATAGTAGTACAAATTTTTTTTTAATGCACAGGGGATCCTTTAATTTTTCAGCCAATTTAATTCTAGTTTCATCTTCAATCTCATTAGACTCATCAAATGATGGCACATCAGGGGGGCATGATCAGGCTCAAGCATAACATTAGCATCATACAAAGCAGGCTGGGCAGTTCTAACGCTCCTAAGGAAGTTAGATTTAGGCCTCCCTACATCCTTTTCACTATGTTCATCACACAACGTTTTATGACTATGAATCATTTGAGCAGTTTGAATAGTTTGGCCTTGCGTGTACAACTTGTTTTCAAGTTTATTCTTCAACGTTTTAAGTCTGGAAAAATCATCTAAGAGCTTAGTCTCTTTTTCTTGGAACTCAATTTATTGAGTTTTTACTTTTTCTTGAATTTCCTGTTTTTGTTTAACAGACTGATCAAGTTGCCTTTTTAAAGAATACAACTCCCTTTTTAATGTTTCTTCCTTTTGGTTACGTTCAGATATGAGTACACGCATTTGCAAATCCATTTTCTGCTCACGGTTGGTTAGTTCAAATTTTGCACGTTGTTCATATATGGTCACTTGATCCTTAAGGATGTTAAGTCTAGTGGTCAAGGTGTCATCAGGAACATACACAGTGTGCTCATGCAAATCACAATCATTATCAATAACAGAAGATGCACTACTTGGTACAACAGACGTGTCGTTGTGTTTCACATATTGTACATATGGGGTAACATTAATATTTCCCATATCAGCAGTATCTGATTTAATAGAGTTTGTTTATGCAACACAATATCACCATTTAAAACAGAAGATGCACTACAAGGTACAACCGACTCTTCGTTGTGTTTCACATATTGTTCACATGGGAAAATATCGCTATTTCCCATATAAGCAGTATCTGAACCAACAACGTTTGTCTGTTGTACTTTGTTGAGAATCTTATGTTTATCGACCATGTCATACAGCTTGAGTACCTTAGCACATGACACCTGTTCTTTTATCGGTCTGATAGATGCATCCACATCATGTGTAACAAGAGTCGTAAAACTGTTGATAATGTCAAGCTTATCAGTCTCTGATCCTCTGCCATCGGTGACAATTGACCCAGCATCCGATGCTTTACCCGAATCCACAATACCATCACTTGATTGCGCCTGACATGCCTTCACCTTGTCTTCATACTTAAGTTTGTGCTGTGCTCTTTCCATAATGTACTCCTTTACATTACCCATAAGTTTGAGTAGTGTAACTCTGAACATGTCAACTTCGATTCCCGTGTAATTAGCAAAGCACTTTTTCATCATTTGACTCTCATGATAATACTCCTCAGTGAATCGCGAATTGATGAACACTTGGAGTTGGTTGTTGATCACACAGAATGCAGCCATAGATCTACCTTCAGAAAATTCACCTTTTTCAAGTTGTTGTTGAAGTTGATCTAAGTATAGAGTCATTTTGACTGTGAAGGTCTCAACATCTTGACCAAAGAGTGTGGCGAATGCACGATGGTATCCTCCCAAGTATCCAGGTTGTTCAAAGAGAACCTTGAGATGTGAGTGAAGCAATCGAAAACATTCTATGCAACTTTCCTTTGCGTTATCGGGCAGTCTTAGTGGCTGATGAAGTTTACTCTCAGATCTCACAAAGTCAGAAGTAGTAGACATGATGTAAACGTGCACGGGATTTTACAAGTCAATGACTTAAACCGAGAAATAGAATCTTTCGCGGGATTTTACAAAGTCAAGAAGAAACCGTGAAGTGATACTAGATATGTGTTATGATAACTGTTGGATCAATACAATGATTGGTGATTGTGTGTTAGACTTGATGATCAGTTGATGGACAATGTTATATGTTGTTTAGTTGTNACACAGAATGCAGCCATAGATCTACCTTCAGAAAATTCACCTTTTTCAAGTTGTTGTTGAAGTTGATCTAAGTATAGAGTCATTTTGACTGTGAAGGTCTCAACATCTTGACCAAAGAGTGTGGCGAATGCACGATGGTATCCTCCCAAGTATCCAGGTTGTTCAAAGAGAACCTTGAGATGTGAGTGAAGCAATCGAAAACATTCTATGCAACTTTCCTTTGCGTTATCGGGCAGTCTTAGTGGCTGATGAAGTTTACTCTCAGATCTCACAAAGTCAGAAGTAGTAGACATGATGTAAACGTGCACGGGATTTTACAAGTCAATGACTTAAACCGAGAAATAGAATCTTTCGCGGGATTTTACAAAGTCAAGAAGAAACCGTGAAGTGATACTAGATATGTGTTATGATAACTGTTGGATCAATACAATGATTGGTGATTGTGTGTTAGACTTGATGATCAGTTGATGGACAATGTTATATGTTGTTTAGTTGTGATTTGGTTCGGTTGATGCAAGTTGTTACGGTGAAATTATGGTCTGAAAACTTAAAACCTCAATAACTTCACTCCGAAGGTGATTTGGGCCTCGAAAAATTCATTTCATGACTTCGAGTAAAACCTTACAATTTTCAGCCTGTTCCGGTCGTTTTGACAAGTATTTTGCTGAAAACGGAGTTACGCTTCAAAAGTTAAGTCCGTTTGAAGTTTTGACGTAAAAAGTCAACTTTGGTCAAACTGCAATTATGGCAAATCGCTAGGGACACAAATCTCAAAGAACCAAATTGCTGAGAACCAAATCGCTAAGGACCAAATTGCTGAGAACCAAATCCCTAGAACCAAATCGCTAGAACCGACTCGCTAGAACCGACTCGCTAGAACCGACTCGCTAAAACCGACTTGCTAGAACCGACTCGCTAGAACCAACTCGCTAGAACCAACTCGCTAGAACCACAAAAGGACAGAATCTGACAACTCGCTATCATAAGGAGACAAAACAGTCGCTTTCTAGCGATTTGTCTTCTTATCCAAAAATAGTAAAACAGTAAATCGCTATACCCAACTCACTGAATAGTCCAACCAACTCGCTACAATGAAATTCACACTGAGAACCAACTCGCTAGCAAGAAAAACACCACGAAATTCATTAAACACCAAGTAAACGATTGTCTCAACTTATCCAAGTGATGAACTAACAACCTCTATGATGAATCTAAACAACACCTTTTCGGTAGAGATTACTTTGAGTAATGTAGTTACAGCACGCGGAATTTACTTAGCAACACTTAGAAGATTGTTTATGTATTATTTGAGTGAGACAGTAGTATGTAACACAAAGCTTCAATATTATTAATGATAATAATACGAGTGATCTTAGCTATCACTAGGGTTACACCTTGAAGCTCTCTAGATAATTCGTTTATATGTTTTTGACAACTGATATTCAGAAACCTAATCTAGGATCTCCTTTTATAGGACACAAGGAGTCCTTTACAAGATAAGTAATCTACAGAATAAGATAACACCAATCTTTTCTATATTTATCTTCTCATAACTTTTGTAGATAGCCAAGTGGTGAACATATGTACTAGAGTTATGGTTTCCCTGGATGAGTTATTCTTCAGGCAGTGGATAATGAGTTTCCACCTGCTAGTGTAATTCGACAAGCAGTGGGAATTCCAACACTAGCAGGTTTGTTCTTGTTAGTTTAATTCCCACCCGCCCAACAACTCCCCTAAACTGTGTTGCCCTTGCAAGTCCAACAAGTTTCTGAATTAAACTTATCATTGTTGTTGGGGGGATTTTTCCAAACACTTATCTTTTCAGTCATGCAGTTCTCACTCTCAATTGATCTTCAAACACTATCTTATTCTTGCATGCAGTTCTCATCCGTTCTAAATTGCATACTCTTCTCTGATGAACTCTTTTTCTTGTGCGATTATATACAACTTTCTATTTTTCATTAGCTTCCATTCAACTGAGCAAGCTGCATCGCATTCTAATCTTAATTTCTACCCCCCTCCTCTTCAGTGGTAATATTTGACCATGCAGTGGGAACATCTGCATCATCAGTGAAAGATCAGCAGTTGAAGAAACTTGCTTGAATCACTACTCAGTTAGATCATCATCATGAATCTATCCTCTGTTTCTTATTAAGCACTGCTTCAGTATCATTGCTGCTCCACTGTTCATCAATCTTAAGTCTGAATACCAAATAAATATACATCAACATCATCTTCAAAGTCTATTCTCCTCCCCTTAGTCTCAGCATATGTTTGAATTTCTCTGCTTGTTGGTGAGACTGAGGAAACGCAATTCTTCTTTTTTAACGCTGAGGAGCAATCCTCCCCCTGACTACCATCATTTTCCCCCCTGTTTGGTGAGAATCACCACATTAAATCATCACATATCAGATAAAATGTACAGACGTCCATCAATTCTTTGTATCATATGCCCAGCACATCTTCCCAAGAATGCTTAGATTATCGAGAACCCTTCTGTTGAGGGAGAGTGAGCCATCTTATAGGCGCATAAAGTGATAGTCGTAGGTCTTCCCTAATCAAGAAACATGCATGGTTAGACCTATGCCAATGAATGACTGTCTAACCTGAGAGTATCTCTAGTCCCATAATTCATGCCTAATTATGAGCTCTGGGCAAATTCTCCACCATCTGTATGACCGAATCCAATTACAGGAATGTAGATGATCAGACAACTGAGTTAGTGTCCTCACTGCAGTCCGCAAATTAGATATGTGCACTGCAAGGAGGTAGATGATTTTATATAATATTCGATGGAAGTGTCCTGTGAAGTATTAAACTGTCGTACGAGGTGTAAGGATAGATAAGCGCTTAATGACACAAGATAAATGAGAACTGTATAGCTAATAATAACATCGATCACAGCCAGAAGAAGCTCTCTCAGTGTGAGATAAATCATAATCTAGGAGAGTTATGCGAGGAACTGCACATGACCTGACAAACTGAATCTACGTGATTTGTGAGAAAGGATTCAATTGAGAGTAACATGTAGAGGACGGCTTATGAGCCGATATAGAGAGCTAGCACATGATCTGTTAACTGTGATCCCGCCCACCACAAAAGGAAAAGGTGAGCTTGGTTATAAATCAAGAATAATTGTGCATTTCAGAGTATAGTAATTACTATGTTTAGAGGAGAGACTTCACCATGTGGAAAATTAACGGTATTAAGGAGAAGACAAGTCTTTGACTCAAGATGTAGGAATTCCGATTCCGTGCTGTCGGACTCAGATCTTAAGTTGGGAAGATTACTTTGGATTATCATGCGGGTACAGACAATAATGAACAAATTTACTATTTCTGTGAGTGGAATCCAGTATCACACTTCCACATCCAAACTCTCTGCTTACATAATTGTTTATCCATCAGTGCTAAGTCAACATTTGAGCAGAGAGTCAAAATATTCAATAGAGACAAAGATTTTGGTGGATTAAGTTACCTAATATTTGTATGAATTAAGCTTATCATCATATACTCGTCATGAAGGACTCCTGTTTTGTCACCTAAAACGGACGATATAAGATATAGGGACTAACAGACAAAACTATATGAATATCGCAATATTACATTACAAATTAAAATTGTAAATTTCATTATCACGAAGATTCATAAGACTTAGACCCATAGTGACTGAGCCTCATAAAACATTGGAAACCCTAAGCCATTGCTCTGAGACTATTGAATCTCATACACCTGAAACTGCTTGCGTAGTTATCATACTACTTCTCACACAACAATCATAAAGTGCCGATTCTTATAACCAATATACTCCAATGAGGATGTAATGTCACTTATATTGTCATCCCCGCGTGAACTCTCTATAGTGACCTGTAGCTTACTTCAAAAGCCAATTTCCAGCATTCATTACCCTATAAACACGCCTAATTGGCTGGTGTGTCCTTAAGATCAGTCTAAGTAAACTGGGATGTGTTAGTCTATCACTTGAGAATCAAAGTGAAGAAAAACTGTCTGGTACTTGCGAGTTGATGATATCTATATAGAGACTCTCTATTGTGACGTTTGTCTTAGCTGTATCTGAGATATAGAAGGCGTTCTATGTGAATTATCTGATTTGTGCTGAGCGAGGCTGTTGGTCATAATTGAGAGAAATTGTGGGTGATTAGCGATTGACATGAACGTCAGTTGTTTGGCTATTGTGGTAAAAGAAAGACCAAAAATCGTCTTTAGAAGGAGGACTGTGCTGTTCAGCCTTAGTATAAAGGAGCGTTTAGATGAGCCTAGCGATTGTCTTGTCTAAAACATACACTGCTTCGGTATTATTGGTTCTAGGTAGTGTAGTTCTATAGAGCGATTGGGTACTAGGTCTTTCTCTGTCAGACAAAAGATCTTTTTGAGAGTCTCACCGCGTGCGATGTGAATACCCAGTATACGCATGTCAGTTCCCATCTAGCGAGTCGGTTCTAGCCGATTTGGTTCTAGGATTTGGTTCTCAGCAATTTGGTTTCCTCCTATTATTGCTGATTGTTGGAGATTTGGTCTATTGCAATCTTGTAGCCTGCAAGTGATCAAACTTCCACCACACATAGCTGATCACCCCTAGCGATGCTCAATACAATTGCAGAAACAAAGATTGATATTTTCGAGAGTAAATTAAATTCAATAACGGTAGCTTTTAGCGATGAAGCTGAAGATCTGCTGTACCGAGTCAACTACTGTTTGTACCCACATCTGACGCCGTATATTCTGAACCTGTTTCATGATGATTCAAGTATTATCTAACTTCGATCA
The DNA here is from genome assembly GCA_014162995.1 of Artemisia annua. Taxonomy (NCBI): domain Eukaryota; kingdom Viridiplantae; phylum Streptophyta; class Magnoliopsida; order Asterales; family Asteraceae; genus Artemisia; species Artemisia annua. Next base: position 13,963 of record LBNU01035020.1, read on the forward strand.
AGCAAGTATATGAATTGATGTAGATTCTATTGCATGTCGAATATATCAACTTGTTTCGGAAGTGATTTAAAGTAGTATGAGTTCGGTTTAAAATCTCTACTTCCTAGTAACACCACTATTGTATTACAGTGTTTCATACTCATATTTTAGACCCACTTCATTAAGCATATTGAGAGTATCACTTGCCAACCCAAACACCTCTTCTATTTTAGACTCTCAGTAGCTTTGGCCCACGTAACACCTACTACTAATACAATAGGCTCCTTGGAAACAAATCACATTCAACATAAAACCTGCTTATTGCATAGTGACACAATTCCATGGTAGTCGTAGACAAGTGAACAACCATATCGTCTATATCGACGTAGGAAGATCCAACCCTTGTATATCCAACACATCGATCTTTGATAGCTTATCACTTAAACAATGGATTTCGTGGACACAACACTCTATTCATGTTTTCTACTTCTTAATAATAAGATTCCCTGCTCGATGTAGCGTTGACTTGTAACACTAATATAGTCCCGCGAAATGATATCTTATTACCTTAAGGCTTTGGTTAAGATGACACTCGTCTAGAACTTGGCTAACTCTATCCCGAGCCTCATTTGACAAACGAGCATATTTATCTAATTCATGTCTACTACTTCGAATTCTGGATGACATTTTTACGAGATAATATTACTTGCATATAGACCAGATTACAATGTTAATCATCCATCATTGTATCCTATTCATAGCCCTATAAGTGTTCTAATCCGGTGCTTATCTAAGAAAAAAGGAAAGTCTGTGATATCCGCTCTTTTGGATTAATTAGATGTTTCGGAAGCTATTGCAAACGT
>LBNU01035022.1:7352-20527 GCA_014162995.1 Artemisia annua
CAATATGTCAAATAAAGATCTTCTAAGTCAATACACAATATGTCAAATCAAGATTCTATGACATCTCTTACAAGATGTATGACATAATATCTTTCTATATTTATGTCAAGTCTAATCAAGATCTTTCCATATTTAATTTTCCATTTTATGAAAAATACATTTAGACAAATGTATATACTAACTTAAAAAGATAAGTTACTTGTATATGAAAAATATATTAGTTAGCTATATAATATTTAGTAAGTTACTTAAAATGTTTTATGTACTTATGTTGTTATAAGACACTTTGACACCTAAAATACTTAAAGACCCAAAAAGTATTTTAGTCATTCTAAGTGGTTGGTCAAGGGGTTTGATCATAATGCTACATAACAAACATGTACAAACCTGTGGTGTAGCATACGATGACTCGAGACGTTGAGAGGTGTTGAATGTTTGTTGAGACAAAGTATGATTACAAGTAACTTGTACATTTTACGTTATGTATCAAGTTATACGTTTGTCATCAATCAAAACAAACAAGACTGTATAGATTAAATATCGTAATATTTGCACTAACATATATGATAGACGAATATAACTAAATAAATGAACATAAACAGATGCATAATTGGACGTTCACGAACATAAATAAATGGACGTGACTTTTGTTCATGTTCGTTCAGTTAACTAAACGATCGTAAAATATTGTTCATGTTTGTTCAGCTAATAAATAAACGAACATAAACGATTTTTTACCGAACGGTTCATGAAATGTTCATTGAATGTTCAGTTCGTTTACAGCCCTAGGTTTCTCTAAGTTTTTTTATTTATAAAAGATGTGTATTTTGACCGTGTGTGCGTGCGTGTTGAATGAGGGTTTTTTTTCTTTTTCTTTTTTTTAAGAATGTTGTATTTTAAGTTTGTAATTGTTTGTAGTAATTCGTTGTAAAGTTATTAAAAAGTTATAAAATGTTTGAGTTTTGTATTTTTATATTAATGAATGAAAAGTTAGTTTGTTTGAAAATAAAATAAGATAGTGGGTATAAAAAGTGAGGTCTTTGTTTGAGTTAATGGAAAGAGTGTTTTTTGACGTGTGAATGAAATGAAAGTGAAAATAGAAAATGCTGAGATAACGCTAAAATAACATTTTGGCTTGAGGCGGTGCAACTGATGTTCTTAGTTGCAAAGTACTAGTATCACACGCCACTTCCTGTACGACATTCAAAATTTTAAATCTATAGATTACTAATCTATACGTATGTGTTGATTGAATCATGGGAAGATCATGTAGTCTTGCTTTTAAAAAAATGTAATACGGTTTGCTATCGCACATGGTTCATTGACTCTAGTGAACAATTATTGAATAAATATCATGTGGGCGTACATCACGCCAACAAACTTATGTGTGAATTTCTATATTTAATTGACATATATACACTCGTTTTGTTGTGAATGTTAATAAGTTATCATCTGTAAACAACCATTGCCACATTTTATGTGATATGAGGCTTGACTGATTGAGAAAATTGTTGTTATTGATCACAGATTTCGTAGTTTATTTCAATTCTAGGGATTTAAGGGCATTGTGAATAAATACTAGCTAATCCCGTTTAAGAGTAGATGAACAATTTAAGAGTAGATGAACATCGATGATAGCCGAAGCTTTTGCCACATGGATGATATGATATTAGTTTTGTGATGCCTCGGCTCTTGGTACCTTGACCGATTCACTTTAGCGTGCCACAAATTGTACCAAAGTAAACATCCACGGGATAGATCATGTTATTGATGTACAATGCATTAGTCTGTAAAGCGGTAATTTCTTAATTAGTTGGTATACTAACCAAAAATGTTTGTGGAGGTTGACATTAATTTGTTTGTAAAATTTGTCAAGGGTTTGGTTACATCTTGGTCCCACATAAGAGGAGAAAACGAAATTTCATGCTTACATAAACCCTGAATTCGTATACGTTTGAGTTTAATGCGTACAAGATGCACAAGAAGCATGCATGTATGTACTATTGTAATTTGTCGGAAATAGCATTCCGAGAAAAATGCAATGACGCTTTACGCAAAATTTCCTGGTCGTTTCAAGCTACAATATTTATTTTTTAAGGTTTATCTAACCGGTGCCTTAAAATCATTGGTTAGTAACCATTTATTAAACTTATAAATTTTTTAAAATAATTGTAATTTTTAATTTAATAAGCATAAAATTTGCATAAATAATCATTTTAATAAATGCCTTGCTTGTTAGAAAAACCTTTACTTTTATTGATGATAAAATCACGGGTTATTAGACATAGTAAGGCTAAAGAGTGGCATGATTGTCAATGGGGACTAAACACATCAAGATATCGAGCTACGTCCATATATAAATTAACAAATAGTGATGTCTAACTGATTCCCTAAAGTCATTGGTTAAGATTTGTCTTCTTGTAGCTTTTAACCAACATCTAGAACCTGTCTATTCAGCAAATAAATAGCAATCTGACTATTATTGTGTATGGCTACAAAAAAATGAGGCTTTGAAGTACACGAAAGAACTTCATTTAATGAAAGAGAATGAACATTCCTCATGACGTTCACATGCCTTGCATGTTACACATGATTATTGTACCAAATGTGTATTAACTTCGGAAGATTAAGATAAAAAGTGCCAATTAATAATCAAATATTTAGAAGTGTAATCAAATAATACCAGCAGGCTTTTATTCGTAATGTCCAGCTTCATTTGCTTTTACCAAACTCTATAAAACAAATAACGAAAGATGGAAAATTGGAGTTTCCAAGAAGCAACCAATGTCAATATATCAAAGTATAGAAAAATACGGAGTAATACTTTCACGCTTCTATAAATTACTAATAATTTTGTCCTACCTTCCTGATTTAAAAATAGAAAACAATCTTCAACTTTTTTTTTGTTGAAAACATCGGTGTTCTCAATTTCTTAATAATGAAATCGAATCGAGGTCACCAACAAGAATCGCGCACAAAATTTTGACAACTATTTAATACTGGATTCATCTAAATGTAAGTTATTATTCTTTTATTTACCTTATATTTTTCTCCAAATAGCGAAATGTAATTAGATAATAAAGCAATAAACAGTATAAAGTTAGGTCTTTTTAAAGGCGCTTCTATTGATAGGGATAACATGAACATCTCCCACTTTATGTATGTGGATGATGTTATCTTTTTTGGCGAATGGTCTTGGTTAACACTCATAACCTCATTAGCATGCTTCAGTGTTTCTTCCTTATCTCGGGGTTAAAAATCAACATCCAAAAAAGTAACGTTCTTCGGGTTGGTTTTACCGATGAAGAGGTCTCCCACTGGTAAATATTACTGGTTGTGGGGCGTCTAAACTCCCTTTGAAAGGTGTGCCAGTTGGTTGTAACATGGCAAGATGAAACAATTGGAATGCCATAATTCAAAAAATTTCTTCCAAACTATGCTCATGGAAATCTCGTCTGGGAACATATGGGATAGAAAATGCATTCTCAGGAAATCGGGAAAGCCTATTATCTGTTGGTGGCCACCTATAGTTAATCAAGTCGGTTCTTGGTAATCTCCCCACCATTTGCATGACTATTTACATGAGGCCGGTTTCTATCCGTAGGAAGCTTGAATCCATGCGGAATAAATTTTTCATTGGAGGAGATCCTAATGACAAAAAGATGACTTGGGTTAAATAGGATAAGTGTCTTGCGAGTAAAAAGGATGGTGGTCTTGGAATCGGCAGTATTTTTGGTCTAAATATCGGCCTTCTGTTCAAGTGGAATAATCATTCGGATATTTGGCTTCAAGTTATTCAATGCATTCATGGTTCGGAAGGGGGTATCAATGTTGTTTCCAACAGCAGCCTTAAATGTAGTACATAGGGAGCTATTCTTTCCTCGATTAAGAGTCTCAAGCAAAAAGGTGTTGATCTCATTTCATTTTGTTCTCGCAAGATAGGCAATGGAGATGATGCTCGGTTCTGGGATGACACCTGGTGCGGGGAACAACCTTTAAAGGTGGCATTACTCGTATTTATCTCCTTGATACTAATAAAAGATGTAACATTGTAAGTCGAGTTCGCCTGCTTGACTGTTCTTCGGTCTTAAGATGTAATCCAAGACGTGGAGCAGAGTCGTCTCAATTTAACGATTTAAAAAATACCATTGAGAATATCATTCTTTCGGACCAACGCGACTCCTGGCAGTGGTCTTTGGATGTTTCAGCGGGTTTCTCGGTTGCCTCTGCTCGTTCTTTAATTGATTCTCATATTTCGAATACATATTGAAGCTACTCGTTGGAAAAGAAATATTCCCATCAAAGTTAATGCGTTTCTTTGGAGATTGAAGCTCAATAAACTCCCATCTAGGGTCAATTTAGATAGGAGAGGTATTAAAGTTGGTTCGATTCTTTGTCCCTCTTGCCTTGGCGATTTCGAGACGGTTAATCACTCCTTTTTTAATTGTGGCATGGCCGAAGATTTGTGGTCTCTTGTGGCCAAGTGGTGGGAGTTGGATATCCCGATTTGTGGCAATATTGCAGAGTGGTATGATTGGTTAGGCTCCCTACATGTTCCTCAAATGGTCCATTTGGAACTTCCGCAATCTCTTGATCTTTTCTAGTTGCCCTCTTAAGAAGGTGGCGCTTTGGGATTCCATAGTATCTCATGTGGTCCATTTGGAACTTCCGAAATCTCTTGTACTTGGAGGTAGAGGATGAACGGATCTCTTATAAACACATATCAACGAGTTATTATGGTCGAAGAAGAAAGAAAGAATAGAAAGATCTTGTGCCAAGAGGGTTGGTTTTTTTGAAACAGTAGTTCAGTATTTATAGGCACCAGGAGGAGCGGAGGACGACACTTAAATCTTGGACGGTCCCGTGTATAAAAGGGACCGTCCACCTTTTTGGGATCATCCTGCAAGACGCTTCTTTTTTTGTCCTGATGTTGTGAAAATATATCTGGTGAAAATTTTGTTTGATTTAGGCGGGAAAAATAGCTGTTGGAGAACTTCAAATTGAAATTTATTTTTCTTAAAACATTTCTTTATAATTACATAAATACTTTTGTAAAAATGTTTTGTCACATAAAAATGTGAGGTTTAAGTAAAAATAAATTCTTTGATCACTTAACTAAGTTGGTATAGTATTTGTTCATACCTTAAGTGATGTTGTAGTCGAAACGAGTTTTCTCGATTAAAAACTTATTAAGTGTAGTTTTACATGACGTGTTTTCATATTTCATGATTATCAAAACGTATAAGGATCGAATAATACCAATTGTGGAAAACTAGAAGGGGGGGGGGGGGGTTGAATAGTTTTACCTCTTTTTCGTTTTATAAAATGTTTGTTTCCAAATCTTCAATTAGAGTTTATTATGAAAACAATCTATAATCAATATGATCAATTATATATGTGTGCTTTTGAGTTTGTTTTCAAAACTTAGTTTTATTAATAGAGCTTTGGTTGATCTTTATGTGAATATGTTTTCTTTTTAAAATCTTAAAACGTTTTGTATCAAATCTTCTATTAAGTTAAACTCAATATGAGAAGTGTGAATAATAATCTATTAGATCATATCATATAATTATACACACCGTCACAATATTAACTTGTAATACCTAAAAATCTAAAACTCTACAAAATTACCAAATTGCCCTTACTAGTTTAAAAATTTATAAACTATAATTAAAATACCAAATAAAACCTAAATAAATAACATAAAGTATCATAGGACCACAAATAATTTTGTTAGCATTTTTTTTATATCATAAAATAAGTGCAAATTATATAAGTGGCGCCTAAGGATATTTATGGGTCTAAATTATTTATTTTATGTATACATAATATGGAAATTAAATAAAATAATTAAAGATATGCATCAAAGGATTATGGAAACAACTAAAATCTATTTAATATCAATTATGGGCCTTAAATACTCGGCCAAATCAGTTACCAAACTTCCTATTTACTCTCTATTATGCCGTGTATCAAACACATACCAAAAACTAACCCTAAACGCTCCTAAAAACATCATACGGCCTCTCCACAATTTTTCCAGCCATCCCATAATTTTTCCAGCCATTTTGAAAGCTTGTGAACGTGAGAAAAATAACGTGGTACTCCAGGAGTGATCGAGTTAGTCGGGGTGATTTGTTTTGGGTCGTTTATTTCAGCCGAGAAAGTGAAAATCGTTTCTGATCATTCCATTCATCCATAAATATTCTGGATATTTGTTTATCACTCCTTATACTCCATAACACCATTATAAAATATAAAAACCAGGTCATGCATAATTATTGGCTCGTTCTAATTTTATTGCAATATAAACCCTAATTTCGGGTTTAAATTAATACTAACTGCAAACGAATTTTCTGAGGTACCTATTTATTTTTAGAACATGTTAATATAATGGTAGAAGACTGTAAAAATGATCCTCATATTGTTTGAAGGATTAACGTGTTGTTTTGATAATTATTTTATTTTACCGATTGCTAAAAAATAAAAGAAAAGAGAAAATGCATGTAACGAGCTAGGGTTTTAATTTTTTGTATTTCTACAGGTTAATTAATGTCTTATGATGATGTAATAATTGCTAAATGATTTGGGGTAAAATAGGTTTAGTGTTTGTGGAATTATTTGGCAACAAATGGATTTTTAAAAATGTTAAGGGTTGTTTTGAAAATTCTAAAACTTATGGGGCTGTTTTGGGAGACTTATAAACTGATGGAAAATCATTTAAAAATAGTTCATGGGCTTTTTGAACGTTTTTCATAAATAAAAGGGCTTAAATTGTAATTATTAATTATTTATTATACGGTTTTAAATAAATATTGAATAAAGGGACTAATTCTGTGAATATGATATTTTTGTGGTGTTTACTGTATTTTAAAGTTATGGGGGGGCTAATAATGTATATTTGATAATTAATTGGATTTTATGTGCAAAATGTATAATTAAAGGATATTAAATGTAATTAATTAAATATAAGGACTAAAAGTGTAAATATGGTAAATTGTGAAGTAATTCTGTTATAACTTAAAGTCAAGAGTAAAATGTGTAAATTCTGTAATATGATGGTTTTATATGCTAATATGAATTCTTATGGAATTATATGTAAATTATATATTTATAAGGATTTAAATTGTAATTAATGCATGTTAAGGGTTTAAATTATAAATTTGGTTAACTTGAGGGTTTAAATGGTAATTTATGTTAACTCATGGATAACTTGTGTAATTAAATGAGAACTTGTTATATTTTCGTAATTAACCTTTAACTTTATTATATTTGCATTATAAACCCTAAATTATGGATAGTTGACATATTAAACCCTATACTATCATAATAAGCTAAAATAAACCCTAATCCCATAAATTATGTATTTTACAATTTAATACAATTAAAAGATTGATACTTTCTATTTTTGGAAACCTGCTATTTTACGGAAAGTCACTAAATATAGAAATCTGCTAAATATGGAAAGTTACCTAAAATGGAAAGACAACTAAAATCAGTAATCTGGATTATAGAACCTATCAGTAATTCTGTCTTCTATTCCTTTAGGTGTGAAGAAGGAGTGACCCTCTGTTTTTCTGTGGTTCTTGCTTTGGTCTGATTTGCTTTGGAATAAGGTACAGATATTCCGTACTCTTTCAGTAAGAGTGCACACCTCTTCTCTCTCGACTTTGTCTTCGATTTGCTATCATATTTTGATTCCGTTTGAACTCTTATGACCCGTTCGATAACCTTTTGTGACCTTAACCTTTGAACCTTGTGAGACTTGTGGGTAACTCTTTGGGATATTGTAACGGAAGGTGAGACACCTTGTGACACGTTGGAATGTTGCTTTTGGGATGAATATAACGGAGTAAAAAGTTCTTTTCTTAAATGTGATATAGGAACCTTTTAAAGGAGAAATATTTATAAAGACACTTTTAATATGACTTAAGGCCATTCTATATGGGACTTTCCTATAAATTCATAACAGGACCACTTTTAAAGGAATACCTCAATGACAACCTTTATTAAGATCACTTTTATAAATTTTATCTTTTTGGGAAGATCCTTGTTAAATACCTTTGTGATAAACCTTTTGGAATGGGGTTGTACTATGAACTTTTTTAAACAGTGATGGGAACCGCTAAACTGAAGGTTTGTTTTAAACTCTCATTCTGACCCTTAATCATTACTATTGGGACTTTGGAGCTTGGAACATTGGACCTTTGTACTGGAACCCTTGATTGAACTCTGAATATGAACCTGTCAATTTTGTAAACCTGACATGAACCCTTTGCTTATCTGAACCTTCTGATTTTGAAACCTTCTGATTTGGACCTTGATATGACTTATGATATGGACTTCTGATATGATCTGGATTATGATGACTTTGATCGTGTCATTTATGACATTCTGTTGACCTATTCTATTGACCTATCCTGTTGACCTATTCTGTTGACCTATTCTGTTTGACCTATTCTAGTTTGACACCCGAGCCAAATTTATTTCACTAGGCACGGGGGTTCCATGTCCGTGTCAGAGATGCACCTCTGGCATGACTCCAGGGCAGTGGAGTGATGTTCGGCCATGTCCCCATTCTGTTATATGATATGCGCACTTTATGATATGATTTATTATGGCCAATCTGATTTCTGTGGGGGCGTATGGATGCATCCTAGATCTGTTTCTGTTATCTGATGAATGTGGCTGTGTGTGCAATACACGTCCTTCACAACCCATTCAGGTCACCCCTCTGTTTACATCTAATAGTCTGACGCCTCTCCTCATTATGACGATGACTATGATTATGATTATGATGAAGGCATTATTATGAAGGCATTATTATATTTGTTTCTGGGCTCGTGGTTGATGACTAACCTTTACCTTACCTCTTATTACTATTTCATACTTACCTTTGATTTCATTTATGTTATTTCCTTTATACGTTATTCAGTATTCATTTCTGTTTCATTATTACTTGGTTGTCATATCTGTTCACTGAGCTTTGTAAGCTCATCCGCATTTCTTTTCTGATGCGTCAGGTTTAGTGGAAGCTGGGTTATGGACGGAGAGATCTTATTTTGGCCTTAGAAGACTTCACCCTGATTAACTACTGGATGGACTTAGAATTTATTAGAAGTTTTTGATCCTGGGCTTAGTTCGTTATTGTTGTTCTTTTGCATTTTGTATTTTGTTTAGTTTTTCCCTTGAAAACTTTGTAAGCTTTGTATGGATATGTATCTCCGTTTGGCTTGTGTTCTGAATTGACTCCATAATGTTACACTTTAGCCCTTCTCGGGTCGGGGTGTTACATAACTTGTAACTGTAACACAATCAATCATCATGACAATATAAGCAACAACCAACACATATATGCAAGCATAGATATAAAGCGATAAATGCAAGAATAAATGTAAAGAGATAAGAGAAAGAAGATGCAAACCGGACACGATGATTTATAGTGGTTCGGCTACAAGGTCACCTTCCTTGCCCTACTCCACTCCCCGAGTCACCTACTCGAGAGTTCACAACACTACTCAACAAGCTCCCTTTTGGCGGAGAAAACCGTACACACCTTTGCTTACACCGTTTAACGACATCAAGCAAAATGTCGAGTCCTAATGCTAGCTAGGACCAAACTCACGACACGACTTTGATCACTACACAACTTCTACGCACGACTTCTTCACACCACTACTTCTTCACAACTACTCGACTACTTCACGCCACTACTTCTTCCCGACTACACGACTTCTTAACACCTACATGACTTCTTCACACTACTATTTCTTCACACCTCTTCTTACTCACCTATTGACTCACTACTAAGTAAGATCATCTTGATCTACTTATTACATATACTTACATAACTTATTCCTACAACTTCACATCAATACTAACTAGACTCTAATACTTTTTTGACTTGATGATAAGAAGTATTCTTCTCTTGCACTTTGAGAGGTGAAGGATTGAATCACTTGAAACAAAAGCTTATAATCTTATGATCAAAGGATTTAGAAAGATGTTTGGAAAGGATTGGAACTGAAAATTTTCGTGCAAAATGTTGGGAAAAATTGCAGAAATGAACCAGTATTTATAGGGAATCATTTCTGACAACAGGAGCGTGCCGATCCCCTTAAAATTAAGGGGGCCGCCCATACAATTAAGGGGGCCGCCCTGTCGAAACGGTCAGAAAACTTGTCTTTTTCTGGGGAAAGTTTATCTAGCGAAATTTTAACTGTTTTTTGTTAAAAAATTGAATTCATATATTTATTTTGAATTAAACATTTTCCTTTAATTACCAAAAGTGTTTTTCTAAAATATATAAAATGTTTATAACATTTTATAAAAATTTTAATGTCTAAATAAAAATCCCTTTGATCATAAAATGTATTAGACATTTGTTTATACATACCTTAAGTGATTGTTGAAGCATACTCGAGACGTTGCGTATGAATGCATAGATGATTTGTGATCACAAGTAGCTTAAGCACTTTACGTTATGTGTTGTAACTTACATCTTTGTCATCATCAAAACATGAAGAGGATGTTTAGATTAAATATCGTAATATTTATGCCAACAATCTCCCCCTTTTTGATGATGACAAACTATGTAAACTATAACTCATAGTAAAATGTATAAGTTACTTGTTTACACTTCTTCTCCCCCTTTTGTCGAAGCAAAAAGGTGGACTCCTAGACGAGACTTCTACTACACTTCAATCCTTGAAATAAAGAGGTGAGCTTGCATCGTCGTAAGTGAAGCCTTGATCATATCAACCTCTAAAACATGACTCTTGCCAATCCATGGATCAAATAAATTTCAAACTTTTAACCTGCATCAAGGGTTAGTTTCCTGCAACAAAACTATATAAAGATATGGATGCAATACACATCGCCAATGCTCCCCCTTGGTGTATGCTCACCTTTATTTGAGGCACCAAAAAATCAAGTAACCTAAGAGTGCTACAAGGCAAAGTTAGTTGAAAAAGAATGCACATATACATAATGATGATGATAGATATATGCATGACACTTATTGGGGAACAAGATATGGATGTCTAAGGTATATGGACTAAAAATATGACACATGCAATTATTGTTTTGAAAGCAACAACCTAAATCTAAAATATCATGATCAATGCTTAAGACATGGCAATGATTACGACAAAAAAAATTCGACCAACATATTTTGGCGAAATACGCCAAAATATATACTCAAAAAGAATTAAAAGAAGATGATGATGAAGATGGTACATTTTTTTTAATGTAAAAAACGAAGATAGATGAGCATGGATGGAAAGGGAAGGTTTGAAAAGGGTTCACAAGTATGGTTTAGATTAATATATCGTTTGACAAAGGTGGATGATTGGGAATCATGGGATTTTTAGGTGTTTTGTTGGTTGACGGCCGAAGGTGGATATGTGAAATGAGGTGGTGATGACTCGACAATACTTGAAGCTTGGATATCTTCTTTGTGTTCTTCACTTGCTAGAAAATGGAAAAGACGCATTTCGTAATGAAATTCACTTGGATGAGGTGGTGATGACTCGACAACACTTGAAGCTTGGATATCTTCTTTGTGTTCTTTACTTGTTAGAAAGTGGAAAAGACGCATTTCATAATGAAATTCACTTGATTTTTGATGACATAGACAAACATGTTTATGAGTGTATGGATATGATTGTTGCCCTTTGATTCAAAGAGCGACACAAGGGTGAACATAGGTTTATGTATCATGGATGATGGTTTGACCTTTATGGATTAAGTTGTAGTGGTGATGACACATTAGGTAGAGTGTAGGAGATGATTACATGGTTGAATCTTCTTGTGAAGATGACTAGATGGAGTTATTGGTGAAGATGGGTGAGAGTGAAAGAGCGATATTCATGGAATGAATTTCTTGGGTAGGAGGTGGTGGTGAAACTTTTGATGGTGGAGACAATTATGAGTTGGGATATCCATTGATGGATGAGGATGTGGTGGAGGGTGTTTTAGATGGTACATTAGGTGCACTATGATATGAAATTAGAGGTTGAGGTTTATTGTTTACGAGGTATGATATTGATTTTTGGTTTCTTTGAGGGCATAGAAATAGTGGATGACTCGAGATTGGTAGTATAAAGGATGACTCGGTTTTTCATTTCACATTGGTGGTGGAAAGTTTGACAAGGAAGAGGTTGATTGCGGGTAAATATGTTGGGCCAATGGAGGTATATTCTTGGAAGTAAGAATGTTGGAGAGTTTGGTGGTGTGATGTGGGTTTAGGTTTAAGGTAGAAGGATATATGTAAGTGGTGTGATTTGGGTTTAGGTTCATGCTCATCCGGATGTAAAGTGTAACAAAAAAAAAAAAGACGAATCAACACGAAAGTGATAAGCTTGACAATGACACGAAGGATGAAGGATAGCATACAATGAACTTCATCCATGAAGTTATGTAGCTCTTCTCGAATATTGCGAATGTTTAAAGAACAATCACAAAAAAAAAAAAAAAATAAAAAATAAAAAATAAAAAAAACCGAGTTATGAGGTTTTCCTAAAGATGGTAGCCGAAGAGGTGGACGGAAGGTGTTTGACTTCTATATTATAATAGAGTCATGACTCAAGAAATATACATGAACAATGAGTGACATTTTAATTTGCATTTCACCAATTAAAAATACATAAACATTTCGGATGAAATATTCACTAGTACAAAAATGGTCTATCGTCACACATGGTCGATTTCAAACGGTCACACTGTAACATATTTACATGACTAAATGTATGAAAATAAAATAAACAGCCACACTCTATTCGACTTGTGTGACCATTTCGGAAGATATATCTCACACATTTGTGTATTTATGTGACTAGAGGGTAACTGGTAAATATTTTTCGATCATTTAGTCACGTTTAATTTGGGATGTGTGACCGATACAAATCAGCTTTAAACAATAGTCACACTACATATATACATACGTGACAAATATATGTCACACAATTGAATAGCGTGACCAAAATAGATATATGGTCACATGAAGTAATTGTGTATGTGGCTAAATATATAGTCAAGTATGTTACACATTATTTAAACGTGACTGCTATTCTTTGCTAAATACTTAGCCACATATGAATTTGAAATGTGTGACAACTGAAAAGTAAGTTTGAAGCGTTAGTCACGATATGCATTTAAAAGTGACAAATATATGT
>LBNU01035022.1:20648-34894 GCA_014162995.1 Artemisia annua
TGGTCCTGGAAGATGGTATCTAGGAATCCACGCCAGATCTCTTGAGGTATACGCTTGGAGTCAGGATGGTACGAACTTTGCTTTCCTCTGGATGTTCAGAACCTCTTCAGCAGACTGATGGTCAACATGGAAAAGTCTTCCTTCTGGTCTGTAGCAGTTCTTCTAGGCTTGTTACCATGATCATAACTCAACAAAGATTGTGATCAAGTATTACTTGATCCAGTTTTTGTATCACATGGCAACCCATCATATTCATCTTCTGAAGGTATGGGAAGTTTCCCCATTGCTTTGTGAAAGGTTGAGTTTGTGTCCATAGACACAGAGAGTTGGTGCATTTTGGTTGATTCAGAGTAGATACTTCTTCAGATGATCCAGACATGAGTGTTTGAATGTGTGGTGAATAAAGGATGTTCAAATAATACAGAGACTCTCCCGGAGGCTCTGATACCACTTGTTGAAAACTATTATAGACCTTGATGAGATCTAGAGCCTTAAGGATATCGTTAGTATAGCCAATGTAAGTCACTAAGCTATACTAATAGGAGAATCTCTAAGTTTGTATTCTAGAAGCGGAAACAAATACAAACGTGTAAACATAGAATACTAAGAACAGTTGATCCTCTAGGATCTTTATATTAAGAACTTGTGTTTTCTAAAAACTTACATTCAACATAAACGTGTGTTTCCTTTTATAGACAAGGAACCCTAACCCTAGATCACGTTCTCGCAAGAAACGTATCTTCTATAATAATGAATGCATTATCACTTACTATAATATCATCATGCATATCCCTAATACATTACATAATATGCGGCTAATAAACTATAATCTGCTGAACTATAACTTGCAGCAAGCAACTACTCCTTACAGCAGGAACATAGTACTTCAGCAGGTTCCTTCTTCAGCAGTAACCATCACGCAGAATCTACACTTATGGTAGATATTCCCAACATTATGTTTTTTTAATCAATTTTAATGTTATATTATCAATTATGTTATCTGTTTGTTGATTTATTATGTTATTTTGCTTTGTTGATTATGTTATGACGCTTTGTTAAAAGTCAAACAAATGCATCTTGTACCAATCACATTCCTCCTCTGGATCATACCAAAAGTCAAACAAAGATCTCAAACAAATGCATTGTAAGTGGTTTCAAATGTTAGAAAATATAGTAAGAACAAACATAATGGTATTAATCTAGTTAGTAGTTGTGTAAAATTTGTGTTTGTGACAGTGTTTACACCCTGAAATGGAAAACTTACTTCAACAATGTTATGACCTGATTAATAAAGAGATCCAACACCTTTTTTTGATGTTACTTGGTTGATAGATGAAATAAGAATTTAGATTTTGTTGAGAAAGAAATCAAGAATTAGGTTAGAAGCATGATGGTACAACAAGGGAACAAGCAAAAGGATTACATAAAGTCAAATAAAATTGAGGTATAACAAACACATTATAAAATTGACTTCATAAAGTCAAATAAAGTATAGTGCAAAAGTTATAATCTAATTGAATGTTTGTAACAATCTTTTAAAACTATAGTGTAAAAGTTATAATCTAATTACAAATTCTTGTATTTACAAACGAAATAAAGTTATAACATCAAGTTAAATGAACCATGAAGAGTTATAGTAACTCATAACTTAATGCTGCTAGGCATAAATTACTGTAAACCGGTGTAACTGTAAATACGTAACTGTAAACCGTTGTGACACTTTGTAAACCATTGTGACACTTAAACGTTGTGACATTGCGACTCTTGTGTGCCTATAAATACAAAGGAATTACAACCAACTTCTTTCATCTTTTCATTACGTATTCAATTTTTGCTTGGAACTGCAATGGCTTCATCATCTTCAAATCCTGCTTCAAAGAAAACAAAACGTCCAAGGGATACTTCTACTCCTCCTCCATCAAGGGATACTTCTCCTCCTCCTCCAATGCCAGAAAAATATAAAATTCACGGCCTAACCCAAGAAGTTTGGGACAAATGCAATTCTGGAGGCCTATTTGGTACTAAACAACGGTTGGTTGAATTTTACAACGACCGAATCAAGCAGTTGGAAGCACAGAACAAGAAAGACCAAGAGACCATACCGGAGCATCAAGAGGCCATACTGGCGATTAAGAACAAAGTTGATCATCGGACTAAAGAAATAGAAGAAACCCGTGGAAACATTGTTGATCTTTACAAAAGCATTCAAAAAACTTTAAATTATCATTATAGAATTTAGCCTGATGTAAGATGATATGAATTATTATTATGTTATTTTAATGTTTTAATCATTCAGTATGAACCACTATGTTACCCATAATGTTTCTGTATAATTGTTATTTACATGGGTGCTTGGGTATGTTAACGTACATAGTTAATGCTGCTAGTATAGTTTATGTTGCTATCACCTTTAGTGTTGAGGGACGTTTTAGGGACCTTTTTTTGCAACAAAATCCCTATATATTATATGGAGGAACCATACCCCCAAATCCCCTCACCAAACTTATTTATTACTAAATAG
This sequence comes from Artemisia annua, assembly GCA_014162995.1. Classification (NCBI taxonomy): domain Eukaryota; kingdom Viridiplantae; phylum Streptophyta; class Magnoliopsida; order Asterales; family Asteraceae; genus Artemisia; species Artemisia annua. Next base: position 23,170 of record LBNU01035022.1, read on the forward strand.
GACTTTCAAAACCATGGTGAAAAAAGGTTACTCTAATTAAGTATGTTATGTTGCTTTGTGTTCAAAGAAAACTTATGTTATCTTTCTTTGTTAATCAAGTTATCGATTACTATATGATCAAGTTATCTTTTTGTTGATTAATTATGTTATGTTGCTTTGTTGACTATGTTACGATGCTTTGTTAAAAGTCAAAGAAATATTGTCAAACATGATTGTCATTTGCAAAAGTCAAAGAGTCTCCAAGTGAATTTGGGCAATTCTGGGTAATTACTATCAAAAGATAACTAATAGTCTCCAAGCATGATTGTAACTTTGGGTAATTTTTTGTAGTTTTGTGCCTGTACATTCATTTGCATAAGGTCAAACAGGATAGTCAATTTGTGCCATTTTGGTTAATTACTTCCATAAGATATTGAGTAGCCAAAAGATCAAGATCAGTAAAATTTACAAGCAAACATTTAACCATTCACCAAAAATATGAGGTACATGATCCACTACAAACCACACAATCTAGCCATAAACACTATACTACTTCAGTGCAAGTGCCAAAGAAACCACAACTGCAAATAAACAAAGTGTTGACCTCCAAAAACTGACTTTCTTTAAGGCATTTTTCAACTCTGCCTCCAATTCTTCAATCCTTCTTTGACGATTAACTTCAATTAGAACCTCACGCCTTTGATCGGGTCTCAGAGCTTTATACATCTCAAACAAATACATCTTGTACCAGTCACATTCTTCCTCTGGATCATGCCAATCCCATTTATCACATTTCGTCGTACCCGATTTTTAAAATCAAAAAAATGTATTATATTAAACATTTATACTTAATAATTTTTAAACAAAACGTATCTGATAACTTACCCATCGATTTTGGCAGCAAATGAAACGTCGAGCAGGGTTGGTTCGTGTCCAAGAAGTTACTCCCATTGCTTGCCTGTCACATTTGCAGTAATCATCACAAAGATAAGCCGACATGATTTAATTTGATTTTTATTTGGGATTTGTTTTGATTTTTTAGAGTGTGTTAAATTAGGGTTTATATGTATTGGGGAATTGGTTTGCACACTTTCCCTTTTTATAAATTGATTGGGACACTCCACCTGTGCATTAAATACCTGTACAGTATTAAACACTCTTCAAACGCTTGAGTGTGCAAATAACTTTTTTGAGTGTGCAAAATTGCAAATCATATTTATTATTATTATTATTATTATTATTATTATTATTATTATTATTATTATTATTATTATTATTATTATTATTATTATTATTATTATTATTATTATTATTAAATTACATTACATTGCGAGTAGGTGGCAAAACGGGTCGGGCGGGCACGGGCAACGGGCTAAACGGGCACGGGCAAAACGGGCACCTGGCTAAACGGGCATGGGCTAAACGGGCATGAGCCAAACAGGCACCTGGCTAAACGGGCATGGGCCAAATGGGCGCATGTTATACAAATCGCTTTAGAAAAGACCCAAAACGACAAAATAAATTCCTCAAACGGATGAAAACGTAAAAAAATTACAAAATGTATAAAAATGTTGTATAGTATTTGTCTTAGTTTACAAAATCCAATGCACATGACTCGTGACCCATGTTAATTACCCATTGTGGATCACCGATCATGTATTGGTCGATAACATGACACTATACGCCACTACATGACCCCAATGCACATGACCCATTATCAACAGTCATGGATGTGTCGTAACATGACACTCTAAGCAACTATAACCCAATGCATATGTCGACCCATATGATGTCAAATACCCATTATTGAGTGTGACAAGTGATAACCTAATGCATATGACCCATGACCCATGTGAATTAGCCATTATCACCGGTCATGCATGGGTTGCACCGGCTTGATAGGTGTATAGTCATAGTGTGAATGTTACATTATATGAATTGTATTTGAAGTTATTAAAGGTAGTCATGCATGGGTTACACCGGCTTGGTAGGTGCATACCTTTTGTCACATACACTAAGAAGCAAGTATGCATGGACCTCCTGATCATGTTATTCGGGATCGAGAAAGTTTGAACTCGGCTTGAGCTTGACTCGAAAAGCTCGATTTATTTGTAAAGTTGTGTTTTCTTACACATATTAAAATTGAAATATAACCTGATAATCGAATTCGGTTCACCTTCGGCTCGAAAATCTCGATACATTCATAAATAACTATTTACACTTGGTACGCTTACATACAATATATATATATATATATATATATATATATATATATATATATATATATATATATATATTATGCTATATATCACTCATTAAATGTTTAACTTCATTTGTTATGCTTTTACATAAAATATAATACTCCATCCCAAATTTTAACTTTTCGAGCCCGCCTAAACTTTTCCCCAAATTTAAACTTCCCCTCCACCCAAATATTTCATTGACCCTCCCATCTTTTTTCATTACTCATCACTGAATTTTCAGCCGCCTAAAATTTTCCCCAAATTTAAACTTCCCCTCCACCTAAATATTTCATTCACCCGCCCATCTTTTTCAATACTCCATCCCAAATATATATCCACAAAAACTAGATCTGGTCTTCTTCTATCTCCTCAACACTCTAATCACCAACGCCACCGCTCGCACAACTACCACACTCGCACCAAGACCACAGCTAGCTAAGGCCCGATCCAATGACATGTTTGGCGGTCCAGTCCGGCTCGGTAGCATAAATGTTTCGATTCCTGGATTTGGGGTCTCAATTACAATGGCGGTGATGGTTGCGACTGATAATATACGGCGGTGGCGGTATTCAGCTCACTATGANCTTCTATCTCCTCAACACTCTAATCACCAACGCCACCGCTCGCACAACTACCACACTCGCACCAAGACCACAGCTAGCTAAGGCCCGATCCAATGACATGTTTGGCGGTCCAGTCCGGCTCGGTAGCATAAATGTTTCGATTCCTGGATTTGGGGTCTCAATTACAATGGCGGTGATGGTTGCGACTGATAATATACGGCGGTGGCGGTATTCAGCTCACTATGAGAAATTAGCAATATTGAATTTAGAAGGATATGGTGTTCCAATTGTGGTGGCTAATGTTTAGAGAATTGACTGGCTGAGGAATGCCTCCGGTTTGGTTGATACTAATTACTGGCGAGGAACACTCCAACCTCAGTAAGCTCGCCCTGTTCTTGATTGGTACTTTGCTTTTACATGGTTATTGAGCTGCATGGTTTAAGCTCCTTGATTTTGATTTCACTAAAGCTATATGTAATGTGTGCAGATATTTATATCGAGTTGATGAGGCTGTCAATGAAGCTTTGAAACAATCTCAAGGCTCATATACCGCCTTGAAACACACTTCTGATTCATTCAGGCATCTTTATCTGGTGCCTATCTTAGTCCATAATTTATTAATACATCATCAGGTTGCAAAACTACTCGAAATGTCTTTCATGACATGTTACCCAGCCCACCATTTTTATATGGTATTATCTTTTATTATTTTGAAAAGTGCATTTACATCTGAAATGGTTTTTTATTCTTGAATTCATCTTTTAGATGTTTTTAAGCACCCATTATGCGGGGACTGATTTAAAAACTATATTGACCATAACCAAACTGGCCAAAAGAAAATGCTACCTTGGAATCTTTACTTTTTTCTAGTTTGAAAAAAATAATCTGAAATGTATATAGCTTTGGGAGGTTGAATAAAAGTTACAATAAAAGATGCAGAATCGATTGTAAGAAAGCCTAAAATCGGAAAAAGTCCAAGATCTGATTATCAAAAAATATAGCTGTTTCTAATCAAGTACTCACGTTTGGTCTATTTGATTTTTTCAGCTTATTTTTTCCATTTTTAGTTAGGTGGTTGGGACAAAGTTACTTGTACCTTTGTAAACCATTCCTAGAGTTTAATCTACACCTTATTTTAATTGGGTGGTTGGGACACAATTACAAGATCTGATATGCGTTTTATTCCTATCAAGTTTGTGCAGATAGTTGAACCAGTGGCGCATCAAGCGACTCAAAACCACCAAAACAGATAGTTGAATCAGTGGCGAATCAAGCGACTCAAAACCACCAAAACAGCAGATAGTTGAACTAGTTGCGCCTAACAAACTAGATGCACCAGACAAAAGACAATGCAATAGTGTCTCTGTCAAATGTCAAGAAATAGATGCACCCGTCAACAATATATATAATCGCATACTTTTTAGAGAGGAAGGTTTTCTAGAATCTAATCAAGAACTTTATTCCAGTATGCTCATCTAGTTCTGTTATGTTGTGAGCTTTGACATGTTCTAGTTCTGCTCTCATTATGATGTGGTTATTGTTGATATGCAGCAGCCTACATTTTCAAGGCTTTTATATCCAGATGATGAGATTAGATCAATGGGAGAAAAACTTGTAAGTGTAACTGCAAATTTTATTATTATGTTCATTGTTTTGCATTAAAAGTCTTCATGATGTTGTTTGAATTACTGCTGCTCATGTTTGTGTTAATATTGCTTAGATGGATTTAGTGCTGCTCATGAACTTCAAAGAAAATGTGCAAAGTATTTAGTACTGCTAGTACAACAGTTACTACTGCTAGTGAAAGTTAGTACTGCTCAGAGATTAAGACAGCTCGAAGTTGCTAGTTGCTAATAGAAAAGATTATAGATACTTAGGAAACTATTGTAAGCCGACTAGGACTCCTTGGTGTATGAAAGGTTATCCAATTTTATATTTGGTTCAGTTATATACATTCCAATTTTATTGTATTTGAATTTATTTTGATATATATTTGAATTGTTTTTATATATATTGATTTTTTAAATGTGACTAAAAGATGCATATAGTCACACTTATTAACACTTTTGGTCACTGTTTGCTTAATTCGTTGTGTGACTAAATATTACAAAAGGCCACACAAACATAAAATTCATGTGGCCATTGGATGATCAATAGTCACACAAAACACACATTTCTTCATTTTAAATAGCATATGGTCACACTTATTAACACTTNAGATGCACCAGACAAAAGACAATGCAATAGTGTCTCTGTCAAATGTCAAGAAATAGATGCACCCGTCAACAATATATATAATCGCATACTTTTTAGAGAGGAAGGTTTTCTAGAATCTAATCAAGAACTTTATTCCAGTATGCTCATCTAGTTCTGTTATGTTGTGAGCTTTGACATGTTCTAGTTCTGCTCTCATTATGATGTGGTTATTGTTGATATGCAGCAGCCTACATTTTCAAGGCTTTTATATCCATATGATGAGATTAGATCAATGGGAGAAAAACTTGTAAGTTTAACTGCAAATTTTATTATTATGTTCATTGTTTTGCATTAAAAGTCTTCATGATGTTGTTTGAATTACTGCTGCTCATGTTTGTGTTAATATTGCTTAGATGGATTTAGTGCTGCTCATGAACTTCAAAGAAAATGTGCAAAGTATTTAGTACTGCTAGTACAACAGTTACTACTGCTAGTGAAAGTTAGTACTGCTCAGAGATTAAGACCGCTCGAAGTTGCTAGTTGCTAATAGAAAAGATTATAGATACTTAGGCAACTATTGTAAGCCGACTAGGACTCCTTGGTGTATGAAAGGTTATCCAATTTTATATTTGGTTCAGTTATATACATTCCAATTTTATTGTATTTGAATTTGTTGTGATATATATTTGAATTGTTTTTATATATATTGATTTTTTAAATGTGACTAAAAGATGCATATAGTCACACTTATTAACACTTTTGGTCACTGTTTGCTTAATTCGTTGTGTGACTAAATATTACAAAAGGCCACACAAACATAAATTTCATGTGGCCATTGGATGATCAATAGTCACACAAAACACACATTTCTTCATTTTAAATAGCATATGGTCACACTTATTAACACTTTTGGCCACTTGATGCTTAATTGTATGTGACTAAATACCTAAAACAAATATTCTTTGTATGACTAAATATTACAAAAGGCCACACAAACATAAAATTCATGTGGCCATTGGATGATCAGTAGTCACACAAAACATACATTTCTTCATTTTAAACAGCATATGGTCACACTTATTAACACTTTTGGCCACTTGATGCTTAATTGTATGTGATTAAATACCCAAAACAAATATGCTATGTGTGACTAAATATTACAAAAGGCCACACAAACATAAAATTCAAGTGGCCATTGGATGAACAATAGTCAAACAAAATACACATTTCTTCACTTTAAACAACATATGGTCACACTTATTCACACTTTTGGCCATTTTTTTTAAAAAATGTATGTGACTAACTCAAAAAAACAATCCCTTTTGTGTGACTAAATCATCACAAACGTCACATTTATTATATTCATGTGGCCACAGGACGGGAAATAGTCACACATAGTACACATTTACTTGAATAACTCATCATAAATGTCACATTTATTATATATTTATGTGGCCAAAGGACGAACAATAGTTATTCTCAAAAAACATTCGTGCGACTATAAAGTGTTTACAGTCACTGATAATGACTAAACCAACAAAACTAGTGCCTAATTTGTCACACATATTCGGGGTTTTGGTCACTCTTTTTCGATGGAAAAGGCCACGAACTCAAAAATGTGACCATATGCCACCTACGGTGGCGGGACCTATAGTGACACACAACGAAAAAAACGTGTGTGACTATATGCATGTCGTCACACATTTTTGCCGTGACCGATACAACTTTTTGTACCAGTGATTTAAGTTGTCACATTAACTTAGAGAGGTATTAGATTACTATCTAACTATCTCTTGACAAAGGAGTGGATTGTTTAGAAGGGAACAATATGATGAATAAGGAAGTAAGTATGCATGAAGACTCTAGGACACTTAAGACACTTTTCAGACTATTATGACCTATCGGATTGTGACACTAAGATTCTCATGAAATAAGGGTGTAAGTTCTAAAGGCAAGAAATATATACCTAGATGGATGAGACATATAGAATTAAGCATGTAAAGGCATTTAAGCATGCTAATAAATATAAAAAATATCATATCGAGATAGTTAAAAAAATAAAATCTATTATAATAAACATCCATTCAATAACTAAGCAAATAATTACGAAGGCATACAATCAAATCACATAAGAGAAAATAAACATTTTGAAATTTCATATATGCGAGATGCCATAAATTTAGGAATGAAGACTATAGTGAAAAGCAAAGTTCATAAATGTAAACTAGCGTTAGTTATATTTAGGAAAAATAATTTAATCAAGTTGGAGAATGAGTATGAAACTAAATTCAGGCTAAACACGACCAATTTTACGGTTTACACACACCCAACTTCTCACATAGAAGCAATTCAACTGTTAGGTTAAATTGAATTTCTAGTCAATAGATTCTCCAGTAGTCATTCTCTTTTTAGAAGAAATTGAGTTCCTAAATTTACCTAACGAAGGGTACCAAATATGAAATTTGCTTGGTTCACTAATACTTGGCTTAAGTGATTCAAACATCATGTTTTTATGAAAGTAAACCTAGATGATATATTTTACTCACGATCCTAATAGAGACGTGTTGAATGTTAGATAAGAGTAAACAAAATGTTTTAATCTTTTGTTTATGATTTATCGGTTGTTTGGTTTTAATGGCATATTACTTGACTTAATAAATGTGCTTGATTGAAGAATGCTCCTTAGCATATCTTGTGAAAATAATCTTATTAAGATTATTTATCTTAAATGAGTTTGTGATTCTCAAATGATATTAAGGCTAGACACTTATATATTCTTAAACAAATATTATTTTCAATGATTTTTGCCAATGTTATATATCATAATTTAGCTAGTATTTGAAAAATGAATTTTACTTGTTTATGCATTTTGACAAGTTATTTTTCAATTCTAATAACTTATATTATTTCAAAAAGGAATGCGTAGTGCATTATCTTGTAACACAACCATTCATGCTACAAAGAAAATGAAATACATAGAATAGATAATGTGTATAATTCTTAAATATGTATTTTAGCTTGGAGTGATGATTTAGAGTAGTGAGTAGTGTGAGCAAAGTTTACATATGTTGTTAATTTGCTCATGTTTGGTTTTTCGGATATGACACATTTATCCATTGTATTGCAATGTAAATTGCTTGAATATTTTGGACGAAACTTCCAAGTCGTCAATCCTACTTCAATCTATATTTTATGAATGTGTTGAACATGTTATTCTAATATTTGGAACACAACTATTGGATAAGTAGATTCAATATGACATTATCAACACAAGTGTGAGTTATGATCTAATGCATATTCTTTTCATCTATAAAGGATGTAAATATTTTCATATCAATCGAGTGTGATTGAGTATGTAGATTCAAGACTATATCCTTTGTTGTAATTTGATATAATCTTGAAACTAAACAAATAAGAATCCAATTTCTTGTCCACACTCAAAAATATATCAATTAGATTTGATAAATATATCAACCATAATTTGAATAATGAATTGATATAATATCAAGATCTTTCTTGACCCTCACGAACACTCATTTAAAATAAATAGACATTTTGATAGTGTGTTCCATTAATCCTAAGATTATTTATAAGTGAGGTTAGTGAATGATTGAAAGTTGACTTATTACTACATGATTGTTATATGTTTTGTTTATTTGAAAACCTATTCACTGTTGCATATAATGAACACACTTAGATTTTAAAAATACTTTTTCTTTTTATATAACTAATAATGTTTTAAAATGATTCAATTTCTCTTATTTAAACAACCTATGGTAAAACAAGGTAATTTGTTGAGAATGCTTAAGTGTGTTGTTGAGAATAGATTAAATTGTTTAAAATATTTAGGTGACTAGATTTAAATCATTTACAAGATGTTTGAGTAAGATTAAGTCATCTATACCTATATGCAATGCAAGCATAATATATCAATCCTAACGCAAGAAACCTAGCATAAGATCTAGCTAAGTATAAATCGTAAAACTAGCAATAAACTAATATGACACATATGCTTAGATATATAATTAGCTAAAATTAGAATGGCAACAATCATCTAATATATTCAATTAACAAAATTAAGATACAAAGAAGTTCACATAATCATATAGCATAACACATAAAAGCACTTGTCGTCATTTTGTGTATCATATACAATAATGTTTACATAGCTCGATTTTGTTTGAAAAGAAAATAGTTCCTCCCCATTTGAAAGATCAATATTAAAAATATGAATACTTAAATTTTCAAAGATATACCAACTAGGAATGCCCGAATTGAAGGAAAAGGTAAAATACAAGTTTTATGTTAAAACGAGACACAAATTTTTGATCACCCTGTAGTATTTTGCCTTTCTTACAAATTTAACTTTGAAATGATCATTTTTAAGTATTTTTAAATGTAAGTAGACTCAATTACCTTTAAAAAGCAGGGTGGTACGACTTCTACGGAGTTACGGTTAATTTTTTTATGATTTTTCAAAGTTTATGAAAAACTGTCGAACAGACAGGCGGACCCCTTAATTTTAATGGGGCCACCCATCTGGTACTCAAAAATGCATTTTTTTTTGTTAAAACTTATTTTTTAACTTTGTGGAAATGTGTAAAACTTTCTGAGTTTAATATCGAACATATAATACTTATTTTAAGCATAATTTTATTTCGAGCTAGTATAATTAGTGTATATAATATCAAAAATAATACAAGTTAATCAGCAAAACACTTTTCATATTTAATCCTTCTTAATGGGTAATTTGATACATGGATCGTACTCAATTTTTAAAACCATTTGTTTTAAAAATATATAATACTTATTTTAAGCATAATTTTATTTCGAGCTAGTATAATTAGTGTATATAATATCAAAAATAATACAAGTTAATCAACAAAACACTTTTCATATTTAATCCTTCTTAATGGGTAATTTGATACATGGATCATACTCAATTTTTAAAACCATTTGTTTTGAAAATTAGAGCGACGTGACTCTTGATACCAATTGTGGAAAACTAGAAGGGGGGGGGGGGGGTTGAATAGTTTTACCTCTTTTTCGTTTTATAATTTGTTTGTTTCAAAATCTTCAATTAGAGTTTATGATGAAAACAATATATAATCAATATGATCAATTATATATGTGTGCTTTTGAGTTTGTTTTCAAAACTTAGTTTTATGAATAGAGCTTTGGTTGATCTTTATGTGAATATGTTTTCCTTTTAAAATCTTAAACGTTTTGTATCAAATCTTCTATTAAGTTAAACTCAATATGAGAAGTGTGAATAATAATCTATCAGATCATATCATATAATTATACACACCATCACAATATTAACTTGTAACTATAATGATGAGACGAAAAGTGTTACGCTTTTAGTGGGTCATTTAAGCCCTAATTCGTATAAATGTGATCAAATATTGCTCTAAATCGTTCCTTTTGTCATTTTAGGTACTTTTGAGAGGAATTTGGAAAACATGCATATTTGGACGTTTTTGGAGCATAAAAGTGAAGAAAACGATAAAGTCTCAAAAGATGGTGAATTTACAACCTGACGGCGTCAGAGTCACAAAGTGACGCCGTCAGAAAGTCTTGACAAAAGAGTGGAAACCAATTATCAAATGACGGGCCAGAGAAAATTTTGGATTTAACACCTGACGCCGTCAGGTGTTAGGAAAAGTAGGCCGTCAGGAGTAAAATTAAAGAGTGACGGCCCAGAAGGATTTATAAGGTGACGGTGATTACACACAATATATATATATATATATATATATATATAAGATCCTAATAGAGACGTGTTGAATGTTTAGATAAGAGTAAACAAAATGTTTTAATCTTTTGTTTATGATTTATCGGTTGTTTGGTTTTAATGGCATATTACTTGACTTAATAAATGTGCTTGATTGAAGAATGCTCCTTAGCATATCTTGTGAAAATAATCTTATTAAGATTATTTATCTTAAATGAGTTTTTGATTCTCAAATGATATTAAGACTAGACACTTATATATTCTTAAACAAATATTATTTTCAATGATTTTTGCCAATGTTATATATCATAATTTAGCTAGTATTTGAAAAATGAATTTTACTTGTTTATGCATTTTGACAAGTTATTTTTCAATTCTAATAACTTATATTATTTCAAAAAGGAATGCGTACTGCATTATCTTGTAACACAACCATTCATGCTACAAAGAAAATGAAATACATAGAATATATAATGTGTATAATTCTTAAATATGTATTTTAGCTTGGAGTGATGATTTAGAGTAGTGAGTAGTGTGAGCAAAGTTTACATATGTTGTTAATTTGCTCATGTTTGGTTTTTCGGATATGACACATTTATCCATTGTATTGCAATGTAAATTGCTTGAATATTTTGGATGAAACTTCCAAGTCGTCAATCCTACTTCAATCTATATTTTATGAATGTGTTGAACATGTTATTCTAATATTTGGAACACAACTATTGGATAAGTAGATTCAATATGACATTATCAACACAAGTGTGAGTTATGATCTAATGCATATTCTTTTCATCTATAAATGATGTAAATATTTTCATATCAATCGAGTGTGATTGAGTATGTAGATTCAAGACTATATCCTTTGTTGTAATTTGATATAATCTTGAAACTAAACAAATAACAATCCAATTTCTTGTCCACACTCAAAAATATATCAATTAGATTTGATAAATATATCAACCATAATTTGAATAATGAATTTATATAATATCAAGATCTTTCTTGAC
>LBNU01035022.1:52744-78758 GCA_014162995.1 Artemisia annua
TTGTAAAACATAATAACCTTTCAAGGTTTATGTTTATTAAATATTTCTTGTATGAAACTTGTTTATTATGTTTGTACTATGTGATCGATGTATAGCACCCCATGTCCCTTCCGCTGCAAACCTGAAAATGGGGGTGTTATACTACCTCAGCAACTGAAACCGAATAAGTATCGGATGAAAAAGTAATGTCAACATGCTCCTTTGGAACAAGAAAACTCGTGTCATTGACTAAAAAAAATTCCACTTGACGACATCTTCATCCTTTGCAACAAAGAAACCATCGACATAAATTAGAATCCAGTTCAACTCTCTCGTAATTGATATCATGTAATCCGTCATCACTTCATGCGTGATAATGGTCAAAAAGGAAAACATCTCTATTGAGAAAATATCCTTTTTAAACAACATTGTCGATATCCTTACGTATCTTTCCAAACAACAACCATTTAACCTCCTTAGACTTGGACTAGATCTTATGGAACCTACTTTGTAGTTTCAAGCGTTAGGATTAAATCACAAAAATCAAAACAAATCATTTAAGTTTTTCTACTGCTAAACCGGCGGAACCCTTCGTCATAACGGGCAGAACCCTCTTTTTGGTTCCGCCTGGTCCGCCAATTCTGCAGATTGTTTTTCTTTTAAATCATAAACCAAACACTCCCTAACTCATAACTATAACCCACAAACAGCCACCATTCACTCATAAACATCTCCAAGCACGAAAATTAGGGCTCTCTTTAAAGTACTCTTCTTTTCAATCATCATTGTAAGTTTTCTTTATATTAATTGCATGTTTAATCCATGTCTAGGATTTCCACTCATTTACAAAAGATAAAATCTTAGGGTTTATGCTAAATTTGTTAATTCATGAAAAACCTTGGTTATGAACTAATCATGTTCTCCCTTACTTAGGAATTGCATCCTTTTGAATACTACCATAATTTGCCAAACACCCCAAGTAAATTTTTTGAAAATAACTCCCCACAATTAGGACATATCACTTCTTCACATTGTTAAAACAAATGAAAAACGTTACGAAAACATTTTTTGCATAAAAATCTCTTGAATACTAAAGGGAATACATAACTAATATGTATTTTCGGGTACATTCAAACGAAGCCATATCGAATTAGGAGCGTTTGGGTTATCTTATGATTTATGACAAAAACTTGCATTATAAAATGTTTTGAGCATTAAAATGAGTCAAGATAACCAAGTCTCCACATTGTTTGCATATAGGCACTCACTAGACATCTACTTTATAAAAAGTCGTTGACCTAAACTAAAATGTTAAATTTTGTGTTTTCTAGGAATCAACATGCCTCCCGCAACATTCTCCGATCACAAGGACACCCTTAAGTATCTACCCAAATACCATATGACCAAAGGTCTTACTCCAACCCAAGTCAACATCTTTAAGGGCTTAGAAAAACGGTATGTCCATGAGGGGAGAACCATTGATCCATCCTTCCTAGAAGGAACTTCTATTCGCCAAGAGCTAGCAAATATTAACTTCGATTGTCTTCTAGACATTGATGAACAAATTTATCCTAGGTTTATTCTAGAGTTCTATGCTACCGTGTGTCTTTCTAGTGATGAATACGGTCAAATCTCCTTAAACTTCACTACCAACCAACATCAAAACACCATTCCTTTAGAACAATTTGCTCAAATCCTTGGTATCCCAAATAATGGAACGTGTCTCTACACGGATAAGTGGCATCTTACAAGTCTTGACTCCATTAATTGTAATCCCACTTATGCCTCTCTTCTTATTAGTAAAGAAGCACTTCGTGAACATCTTTTCATAAGAACCACAAACACTAGGAAAAATTGTTCGGGAAATGAAGTTAATAAAGATCCATTTGGAATGGAAGTCAATGAGCTTAAGCCTCAATTTAAGAAATGGGAAGAAGTTCTTAGGGCTAATGTCATAAGTTCCGTAGGAAATAGAGATCATGTGAACACATGTCTTTGTTACATGCTCTATAGTATCTCCACTAGACAACCCTTCAATTTGGCCTATTACATAGCTAGAAGAATGGCCGACATTCTGTTGAATGGAACAACCGCTCTGCAATACGGGATGCTTTTCACCCGTCTTTTAGAGCCGTCTCACCAATTCCACCTAATGACAAAGGAATTTGCCTTGACTACTCCCTCGTTCCTCACATCTTTGTCCCTCTTAGTGGTAAAAGAGTCTCTAAGACCAAAGGAAAACGTCTTCGCTCTCCCTCGCCTTCATCTTCATCTTCATCAATGAGTGATGATGATGGTCTTCCTAACTCTAGGCTAGCCCCACTTGACTACCTCCAAGAACTTCCCTCTATTGACAACGAGTCCGAGGAATTCAAGCAAACAAAAGGAATGTGGAAGTGCTTTGGAAGGTATCTTGGAAAGCTCAAGAAGAAGATGGACCGCTTTTGAGATAGTTGCTTAAGGAGCGTTTGGATTTACTAAGTCTTAGAACTTTGTTGTCGTTATACTATGAGATTTGTGTTGGTTTACGGTCTTTTGTACTTCTTTGTTCTATTATTATCGTTGGACAATGTATTGTACTAACAATTATGCAGGATGACAACATTTGGTATGTTGTCAAATTTTCAAGTTTATGGAAAATTTCACTAAGTATAGCGAAATTCGCTAGCCCCCAGTCAAAGTCTAACGGTAAGAATGTTTCTATATCCAATTTTTGCATTTCCTAATCAGGAATATATTTAAGTTTATGTTTCGGGGATTTTCGGAAAATTTGGAATTCGTCTCGACCTCCATATTACTGTTCTGCCCAATTTTTTGGCGGAACTGGCAGAACCAAAAACAGGGTTCCGCCAGTATATTTTCTGGGTAGACCCAGTTTTGGCCCAACGGATCAGGCAGTACCCAAATCAGGGTTCCGCCCTTGTATTCGTTTGGTTCCGCCAGTCACGTGTAGAAAATTTTTCATTTTTCTTAATTTCACACTTTCTCAAACACCAAATCATTTTCTTTAGTGAGAAACATCTTCCTTAACTTCCAATAAACACATTAGGATCATTTGTGCCCCTTAAAACCAATAGGAAGCCACTTCCTGCCAAAATTCAAATTCAAACATACTCTACCCAAGGAACCCTTCTACACAAAGGAAGGAACCCTCTGAAAGGTTCCTTGAATTCCGTGGAATATCTAAACCAAATCATTTGATATGACCACATAGCATTTAGTGTATATCTTGGTCATCTTACTCCATCAAACCTCATTGGGTTGACTTCTAGTGAAGTGACAACCTTCATAAGCCTTCCTTATGATTAGAAACCTCCATCTTTGTATGGAAGAACATCAAATCCAAACACTCTTTTCAAAATTCTTCATCTCTATAAATTAGTCCATCTTGGATAGTTTGTACTCACTTCTCATCTTCACCTTCTAACACCTTTATCATCTCCTTAACATCCTTGTTTCACCATGACTAAGTCAAACAACTCATCACCACCATCTCGACCCATTAGAAGAACCGCTAGGATTAGTGTTAAACCTTGTTGCTTCAACACCAAAATCAACTTAATTTCATCATATTCGGATGAATCACCACTCATCATCTCATCACCAATTCATGATGAAAATTTCCTTGACCTTGTAACTCCTACACCATCACCTAGACCACAAAATGTCACAACCACTCCACCACCAACAAAAACACCAATTGATCCAATACCACCATCGGCACCAACTCAACCATCAAAATCACCATCACCTCCAAAATCACCTAAGATTGAACCCATGGAACTTTTTGATACGGCACGATCATCACCACTTTCATTTCTTGAGGACTTGGAGTATCTTCCTCCAAGATCAACAAATCCACCAACAATTGAACCACAATCACTTGAAACACAACCATCTCAACTACTTGAAACACAATCATCTCATCCACTTGAAACTCCATCATCTCAACCATTCGAAACACAGTCTCCACCACAACCACAACCAATGTTGTTTCATCCCATTCACAACAACATCCATGATCCTCTATATGGAGAATCAAATTCCCAACTAAATAATCAATCTCAACATCAACCACCATCTCAAGAATCCCAATCTCAATCTCAACACTTTGAATCCATGCTTCCTTCCTTTGAGGAAATGGAGAAATCTTTGTGGAATAACCCACCTAACACCCATGAGGAGATCAATGATCGCCTCGACAACTTGTATGCTTTCAAAAGCATGATTGATTCACACCTAAATCAAGCGGTGGAATTCCAAACTGCCTTGATATCATCCATTGTAGAACCCAACACAAGCCAACAAACAAATAATGTTCCACCACCACCACAATCAACCACAAACATTATTCTACCTAATCCTCGTCATGGTTGTTCGCAATGTGAGCGAACAATGAAAATTTGCGAAAGCATAAAAACCATGCTTCACCAAGTTCAAGACGAAACCCGCTTCATTCTTTAACACATTATCGAGCGTCTAAACGCTCTTTCTCATCCTCACCAACCTTAGACCTTATCCTAGAAGGATGTTTCTCATTAAGGACAATGTTGGTCTTTTTATAGATATAGGATTTTTCTTTTCTAAGTTACTTTTCACTTTTATTTTTCTTTTCAAAAGTAGGACTTTTTATTTCTTATCTTTACTTTGACCTTTGTCAAAAATAAATTTTACTAGAAATAAAATGGGTTCTACTATAGGTTGGGCATTATGGGTTGTTTTTCACTTTGTTATGAGTATGATGTGGTTTCTCATCTTCTCATGACTTGTTCTATACGTGTCTCTTAGGACAACTAACTTTCTTTTGTAAGTTCAAAATCCATGTATCCTTACTTGGCACCCCAACTAGGGGGAGTATTGTCCAAGGGGGAGCACTCCGCTACGCAACTCTTCTTTCTGTTTCGACAAAAAGGGGGAGAATTAATATTAAACGCAACCTTAAACTTGTGCATACCATCTTATTAATTTTTGCATATCATTCATATTCAAATAAGTTAAACACGTGGTTTAATATTGATTTTTTAAAAGACTTGATACTACAATTATCTAGTTGCTTAAAAAATAAAATTTATGTTTTGTCCTCAACAAAAAGGGGGAGTGATAACATCAAATTTACACATGATTTAAGCGTTAATTTCCCTTTGAATTGCTCATCTTTTCTATTCATATGAAGAATATATACTCTTATTTCTTCCAATTTTGGTTTCAGGGTAAAGATGAGTAAAAATACGTTATTGATGATTTGTTGGCTTAAGAATGGGAATTACGCTTAAAGTTACTATGAAGACACAAACACTGCGGTCTAGTTAAGTGATGATACTACACCGTTAGATGTTTTACCCCAAGAGATGAAGACTACGCTNAAGTTCATCATCTTCGGATGAATCACCACTCATCATCTCATCACCAATTCATGATGAAAATTTCCTTGACCTTGTAACTCCTACACCATCACCTAGACCACAAAATGTCACAACCACTCCAACACCAACAAAAACACCAATTGATCCAATACCACCATCGGCACCAACTCAACCATCAAAATCACCATCACCTCCAAAATCACCTAAGATTGAACCCATGGAACTTTTTCATACGGCACCATCATCACCACTTTCATTTCTTGAGTACTTGGAGTATCTTCCTCCAAGATCACCAAATCCACCAACAATTGAACCACAACCACTTGAAACACAACCATCTCAACTACTTGAAACACAATCATCTCATCCACTTGAAACTCCATCATCTCAACCATTCGAAACACAATCTCCACCACAACCACAAGCAATGTTGTTTCATCCCATTCACAACAACATCCATGATCCTCTATATGGAGAATCAAATTCCCAACTAAACAATCAATCTCAACATCAACCACCATGTCAAGAATCCCAATCTCAATCTCAACACTTTGAATCCTTGCTTCCTTCCTTTAAGGAAATGGAGAAATCTTTGTGGAATAACCCACCTAACACCCATGAGGAGATCAATGATCGCCTCGACAACTTGTATGCTTTCAAAAGCATGATTGATTCACACCTAAATCAAGTGGTGGAATTCCAAACCGCCTTGATATCATCCGTTGTAGAACCCAACACAAGCCAACAAAAAAAATAATGTTCCACCACCACCACAATCAACCACAAACTTTATTCTACCTAATCCTCGTCATGGTTGTTCGCAATGTGAGCGAACAATGAAAATTTGTGAAAGCATAAAAACCATGCTTCACCAAGTTCAAGACGAAACCCGCTTCATTCTTCAACACATTATCGAGCGTCTAAACGCTCTTTCTCATCCTCACCAACCTTAGACCTTATCCTAGAAGGATGTTTCTCATTAAGGACAATGTTGGTCTTTTTATAGATATATGATTTTTCTTTTCTATGTTACTTTTCACTTTTATTTTTCTTTTCAAAAGTAGGACTTTTTATTTCTTATCTTTACTTTGACCTTTGTCAAAAATAAATTTTACTAGAAATAAAATGGGTTCTACTATATTTTGGGCATTATGGATTGTTTTTCACTTTGTTATGAGTATGATGTGGTTTCTCATCTTCTCATGACTTGTTCTATACGTGTCTCTTAGGAAAACTAACTTTCTTTTGTAAGTTCAAAATCCATGTATCCTTACTTGGCACCCCAACTAGGGGGAGTATTGTCCAAGGGGGAGCATTCCGCTACGCAACTCTTCTTTTTGTTTCGACAAAAAGGGGGAGAATTAATATTAAACTCAACCTTAAACTTGTGCATACCATCTTATTATTTTTTGCATATCATTCATATTCAAATAAGTTAAACACGTGGTTTAATATTGATTTTTTAAAAGACTTGATACTACAATTATCTAGTTGCTTAAAAAATAAAATTTATGTTTTGTCCTCAACAAAAAGGGGGAGTGATAACATCAAATTTACCCATGATTTAAGCGTTAATTTCCCTTTGAATTGCTCATCTTTTCTATTCATATGAAGAATATATACTCTTATTTCTTCCTATTTTGGTTTCAGGGTAAAGATGAGTAAAAATACGTTATTGATGATTTGTTGGCTTAAGAATGGGAATTACGCTTAAAGTTACTATGAAGACACAAACACTGCGGTCTAGTTAAGTGATGATACTACATCGATAGATGTTTTACCCTAAGAGATGAAGACTACGCCGCAGCAAGCTAATGAGCTACGGCGTAACAGAGAAAAGCATAGGCTATGTCGTAGTTAGTAATTGGACTACGGCGTAATGTTGAAGATATGAAGACTACGCCCGTAACTAGTCATTGAGTTACGGCGTAGGGAAGATTTTATGAAGACTACGCCCGTAACAAGTCATGGACTTACGGCGTAGGAATGATTTTACGAAGACTACGACGTAGCATTCCAACTGGCTACGCCGTAGTGATTTATTACAAGGATTATGGCGTAGTCCTACCATACGAATACGCCGTAGCAATGACGAGCCCTATAAATACCAAGGGAAATTCGTCCACAAAATGTCAAGTTCCTCTCCCCCAAACCTTCACTAGGGTTTGGGGAGAACGACCCAGAAGAAGAATGAATATCACGAAGGCTAGAGAGATGGCGTATAATTAGGCTAGGAACATCCTAGTCTAACACATGTTCGAATTCTATTTTGTTTTACATTCATGAATTCTTTTTATTAAGATTTGGTTTAAGTTTATTATTCATGACTATCTATGTAGAAGTTATTTTAGATTGTTCGTTATCCTTTCATTTCGGTAGTGTATAAGCTTGGTTGTATCTACTAGTCTAGGTGAATTAACCCTAGGACCACCTACCAACCGGATGTGCTTAAGGAACTAGAGGGAATCTAAGATCTGACCATGCTGGGTTCCACTAGAACAAGTCTATTAAACATGGCACTTAATGACTCTTGCATCTTGTCACGATGAACTCTCGGCTTTACAATAGTCGAGAATAGGACAAGGTGCAAGATAGGGCTGATGATATGACCATTTGACTCTTGTTGACTTGCACCCACTACATAGAACACTAAAATATGAATATGCTTTGCCTTAATGTCTTAGTAACTTATCTCTACACCTAGTATTTATATTTTCTCTTTTGTTTATTTTATGTCTTGGTTACTATTTACTCTATTCGACTAATACCCCTTTTTAGCACTTATCTTAGTTCGCCAGAACAACAGCTCTTGGGACGACACTCAGATTTATCTAAAGGCATACTACACATGACCGGGTACACTGCCTGTTAGTATGTGTTAATCCTTATAACTCCAAATTTATAAATGTAAAACAGCATGAATATAATGCATCAGGGAGATTGTTAATACAAATATCGTCTAAAAACATTATTTAATTTATGATCTTTGCTAAATATTTTGTTGTCAACAAAGTATAAACTTTATTTTCTAGCAAAGTATAACTTTAGTATAAGTCTCACATATAGAAACTTTATTTCTAAACATTACATTTGCTATAGGATTCATTGTTTATTTAACAATGTTGATAGCATGTTAACTGTCAAAACATATTTAGTAAGTTCTTCTAAATATTGTGTCATATTAAGTTACATGTCTTCAACATCTTTGGTAACTCAATCACTTAGTAAAAACACATCATACAAGCATTAGTCTATATTTCTAAGAAAATACTTTTACATGTTTACTTTCACATTAGTAAAAGTCTAAAATGAGAAATATACATATACATCATGCATTGCATCATACATGTCTTGTCAAAACTCTTTGCATATATTTCTAAAAGGTCTCATGCATATTTGAAAAGATTCTTACTCAACATAGTTGACTTAAAAGATCTTGAATGGACTTGTCATTGATTTGGAAAGATTCTTACTCAACATAGTTGACTTAAAGGATCTTGATTTAACTTGTCATAGATATGGAAAGATTTCTTGCAAGGTATTCTGTCAGCTCTGGCGGAACCCTGGGATTACAAGGGCGGAACCCTTGATTTGGTTCCGCCTGATCCGTGGCCTAGCTGTTTGGTTATCCTATAAATAGCAAGCCACATCCAAGAAATCTTTCAGCACTTTTAGCCATACGTTACATATATACTCTCATTTCACTCATCTAACTCAGTAGCAACTCACTTGTGTGATTCTCTTTTGTAGCAAAGAAGTTCACAAGTTCATCCAAGAAGTTACAAGTTTCAACTCAACGTTGCAAGACTTGTTAGCTTTGTATTGAATAAACTCTTATAGTTTATACTTCATTTGTATCTTGTATTGAAGTGATCGGTTAGTATTTTAGTCCTTAAAATACATCAAGTGATAGGAGTGGTTGTACCTTTGTAAAAGAACTCGACATCTAGCTTAGTGTCGGAAATATTGGTTAGGCGACGTTAGGGTGGTTCTACCTTGAACTAGGACCCGGTATTTAGCTTTGTACCGGATAAAGTGTAAGCGACGTGTAAGGTTTTCTTCACCGGTGAAAGGAGCTTGTTGACTAGTGATTAGTAACTCTCGAGTTGGATACTCGGGGCGTGGTGTAGGACTAGGAAAAAGAGTCCTTGTAGCCGAACCACGATAAACATCCGTGTTGTGGTTTGATCGTTTCTTTCTTTACTCTTGCATATTACTTATTGTCAATTAGTTTCAATTGTCTATCACACGGAAAGTTTTCAAAGATAAACAAGTTAAAAAGCGGTAAACTATTCAACCCCCCTTCTAGTTTTCCACACAAGAAAGATAGGCTCATTGCATCATCCTCAATGACTAAGAACAAGCATGTAACCTTTGAGGCACCCTTGGAAACTTCAGATCCCAACACATCAAAACATGTTCAGCAACTGGAAGTGAAAAGAACTAAGATTCCCATCAGTCCTTCTATAGGAGTTAATAGTGACACTAAAGCTAGAAAGTCAAAACCTATGAGAAATATAAAGAATGATAATACTTCACCAGCTAAAAGCGTTCCTAAGAAGAAAGTAGAAGACCACATGAGGAACAATAAGTCGGATTTGAGCAAAAAGGATCATAATTCAAACCCTAATTCACTTTGCAAAACATGTAATGAATGCTTAATTTCGGTTAATCATGATAAATGTGTTGAGAAATTTTTGAAGTCATCCAACAAAACCCCAGTTAAGAAAGTTTGGAGAGCTAAACGAATTAAGCAAATTTGGAAAGCAACAGGAAAACTTTTTGCCAATGTTGGCTATCAATGGAAGCCCACTGGAAGGAAATTCAGTTTAGGAGAACAGTGCCCTTTAACTAGGATAACTTACTCTAAAGTAGTGCCTATTAAGGAATGGAAGCCAACTGGTAGAACTTTCCCTTTAGAGACTCAATGTCCTTTAACTTGGCCCATTGCATCTACTAGTGAAATTTACACCATTGAAATGAATGCACCTAAGGTCTCTGTTGATCCAGAATTTGTTTGCATTAACCAACCGGAACCCAACTTAAACTGGGGATCCGGCACTCCAAATTCTCTTCTTTCATTTTTTTTTTCAAATGCAGGTCGTACAGATCGTCCCTTGACATTTGGACTCAGGCTGCTCATAACATATGACCGGGGATCGCTCACGGCTCAAGAATTTTGTGAATAAGTTTATCGGGACAGTTAGATTCGGGAACGACTAGTTTGGGGTAATTATGGGTTATGGAGATTATGTGACAAAGTATAAACTTTATTTTCTAGCAAAGTATAACTTTAGTATAAGTCTCACATATAGAAACTTTATTTCTAAACATTACATTTGCTATAGGATTCATTGTTTATTTAACAATGTTGATAGCATGTTAAGTGTCAAAACATATTTAGTAAGTTCTACTAAATATTGTGTCATATTAAGTTACATGTCTTCAACATCTTTGGTAACTCAATCACTTAGTAAAAACACATCATACAAGCATTAGTCTATATTTCTAAGAAAATACTTTTACATGTTTACTTTCACATTAGTAAAAGTCTAAAATTAGAAATATACATATACATCATGCATTGCATCATACATGTCTTGTCAAAACTCTTTGCATATATTTCTAAAAGGTCTCATGCATATTTGGAAAGATTCTTACTCAACATAGTTGACTTACAAGATCTTGAATGGATTTGTCATTGATTTGGAAAGATTCTTACTCAACATAGTTGACTTAAAGGATCTTGATTTAACTTGTCATAGATATGGAAAGATTTCTTGGAAGGAATTCTGTCAGCTCTGGCGGAACCCTGGGATTACAAGGGCGGAACCCTTGATTTGATTCCGCCTGATCCGTGGCCTAGCTGTTTGGTTATCCTATAAATATCAAGCCACATCCAAGAAATCTTTCATCACTTTTAGCCATACATTACATATATACTCTCATTTCACTCATCTAACTCAGTAGCAACTCACTTGTGTGATTCTCTCTTGTAGCAAAGAAGTTCACAAGTTTATCCAAGAAGTTACAAGTTTCAACTCAACGTTGCAAGACTTGTTAGCTTTGTATTGTATAAACTCTTATAGTTTATACTTCATTTGTATCTTGTATTGAAGTGATCGATTAATATTTTAGTCCATAAAATACATCAAGTGATAGGAGTGGTTGTACCTTTGTAAAAGAACTCGAAATCTAGCTTAGTGTCGGAAATATTGGTTAGGCGACGTAAGGGTGGTTCTACCTTGAACTAGGACCCGGTATTTAGCTTTGTACCGGATAAAGTGTAAGCGACGTGTAAGGTTTTCTCCACCGGTGAAAGGAGCTTGTTGACTAGTGATTAGTAACTCTCGAGTTGGATACTCGGGGTGTGGAGTAGGACAAGGAAAAAGAGTCCTTGTAGCCGAACCACGATAAACATCCGTGTTGTTGTTTGATCGTTTTTTCTTTACTCTTGCATATTACTTATTGTCAATTAGTTTCAATTGTCTATCACACACAAAGTTTTCAAAGATAAACAAGTTAAAAAGCGGTAAACTATTCAACCCCCCTTCTAGTTTTCCACACAAGCAAGATAGGCTCACTGCATCATCCTCAATGACTAAGAACAAGCATGTAACCTTTGAGGCACCCTTGGAAACTTCAGATCCCAACACATCAAAACATGTTCAGCAACTGGAAGTGAAAAGAACTAAGATTCCCATCAGTCCTTCTATAGGAGTTAATAGTGACACTAAAGCTAGAAAGTCAAAACCTATGAGAAATATAAAGAATGATAATACTTCACCAGCTAAAAGCGTTCCTAAGAAGAAAGTAGAAGACCACATGAGGAACAATAAGTCGGATTTTAGCAAAAAGGATCATAATTCAAACCCTAATTCACTTTGCAAAACATGTAATGAATGCTTAATTTTGGTTAATCATGATAAATGTGTTGAGAAATTTTTTAAGTCATCCAACAAAACCCCAGTTAAGAAAGTTTGGAGAGCTAAACGAATTAAGCAAATTTGGAAAGCAACAAGAAAACTTTTTGCCAATGTTGGCTATCAATGGAAGCCCACTGGAAGGAAATTCACTTTAGGAGAACAGTGCCCTTTAACTAGGATAACTTACTCTAAAGTAGTGCCTATTAAGGAATGGAAGCCAACTTGTATAACTTTCCCTTTAGAGACTCAATGTCCTTTAACTAGGCCCATTGCATCTACTAGTGAAATTTACACCATTGAAACGAATGCACCTAAGGTGTCTGTTGCTCCAGAATTTGTTTGCACTAACCAACTGGAACCCAACTTAAACTGGGGATCCGGCACTCCAAATTCTCTTCTTTCATTTGTTTTCAAATGCAGGTCGTATAGATCGTCCCTTGACATTTGGACTCAGGCTGCTCATAACATATGACCGGGGATCGCTCACGGCTCAAGAATTTCGTGAATAAGTTTATCGGGACAGTTAGATTCGGGAACGACTAGTTTGGGGTAATTATGGGTTATGGAGATTATGTCTTGTTGACTGTATAATTTTCAGGATATACTATGTGGAAGGACTTGGGCACAATTTGTTCTATGTTGGTCAATACTGTGATTCCGATCTCGAAGTGGCTTTCAAAAAACACACTTGCTTTGTCAGAGAATTGGATGGTGTTGATCTTCTTAAAGGCAGTCGTGGCACTAACTTGTACACCATCTCTATTGAAGACATGATGCGGTCCTCTCCTATTTGCTTGATATCTTAGGTCTCAAAGAACAAATCATGGCTATGGCACTGACGTTTAAATGATTTGAACTTTGGTACCATCAATGATCTTGCTTGCTAGTATCTTGAACAAGGTCTTCCCAGATTAAAGTTCAAAAAAGATCATCTTTGTTCGGCTTGTCAACTGAGCAAAAGCAAGAAGCATACCCACAAACCCAACACTGTCAACACCATCATGGAAGTTCTTCACACCCTACAAATGGATCTATGCGGACCAATGAGAGTGCAGAGTATAAATGGGAAGTAATACGTTCTAGTTGTCGTTGACTACTACTCTCGGTTTACATGAGTGAAGTTTTTAAGAACCATGGATGTAACTCCAGAGGTTATCATCAAACTGATCAAACAATTGCAAGTGAGACTCAACAAAACTGTCAGAATCATGCGCACCGATAATGGAACTGAGTTTGTTAACAAACAACTAATGTAGTTTTATGAAAGTATTGGCATCAGTCACTTGAAAAGTGTTCCACGTACTCCTCAGCGGAACGGCGTTGTTGAAAGACGAAATTGTACTCTTGTGGAAGCTGCAAGAACAATGCTAATATTTTCTAAGGCTCCAATGTTTCTTTGGGCGGAGGCTATTGCTACTACTTGTTACACCCATAACCGATCCCTGATACATACTCTCCACAACAAAACTCCATATGAGCTGATACATGGCAAGAAACCAGATCTTTCTTTTCTTCGAGTGTTTGGTGAACTATGCTACCTTACAAATGAAAGTCAAGATCTAGGAAAGTTAAAAGCTAAAGCTGATATTGGATTCTTTGTTGGTTATGCTCCAGATCGTAAGGGTAACCATATCTACAACAAACAAACCCGACAAATCATGGAAACCACTCACGTAACATTCAATGAGCTGACTGAGCAAACGGCTCTTGTACACATCAGTTTAGGACCCGCACCTAATCTTTTGTCTCCTGGACCAATTAGTTCAGGTGTTGTACATCATCCCACTCCTGCAGTACCTTATGTACCACCTACAAATGAGGATTTGAAGATCTTGTTTGACCCAATGTTTGATGAATACTTTGAGACACCTATTGATGATACACCGACACCACCAGCTACTGTTACTCCGGTTCTGAATAACTCAAATGGTCCATCAGTGTCTACTTCAATTGATCAAGATGCTCCATCTGCAAGTCATTCACCATCATCATCAAATCTTCAATCTCCTTTAGTACATCAAGGCTCTGCAGTCGACAATTCTTTTGAAGTGTATTTATTTGCTCCTCTTGAAGATGCTCCGTTCGAAATCTTATTTGCTCCTAAATCTTCTTCTGAGACATTTTCTTCAGGGGATCTAAACATGGCTACTTCAGCTTCCTACCCTCAACCACATGAACATCTCAGAAAACGGACCTATGATCATCCTATAGACAACATTATNACACATCAGTTCAGGACCCGTACCTAATCTTTTGTCTCCTGGACCAATTAGTTCAGGTGCTGTACATCATCCCACTCCTGCAGTACCTTATGTACCACCTACAAATGAGGATTTGAAGATCTTGTTTGACCCAATGTTTGATGAATACTTTGAGACACCTATTGATGATACACCGACACCATCAGCTACTGTTGCTCCGGTTCTGAACAACTCAAATGGTCCATCAGTGTCTACTTCAATTAATCAAGATGCTCCATCTGCAAGTCATTCACCATCATCATCAAATCTTCAATCTCCTTTAGTACATCAAGGCTCTGCAGTCGACAATTCTTTTGAAGTGTATTTATTTGCTCCTCTTGAAGATGCTCCGTTCAAAATCTTATTTGCTCCTGAATCTTCTTCTGAGACATTTTCTTCAGGGGATCTAAACATGGCTACTTCAGCTTCCTACCCTCAACCACATGAACATCTCAGAAAACGGACCTATGATCATCCTATTGACAACATTATTGGGAATCCTTCTCGCCTGGTATTTACACGTAAGCAACTTGCCATCGATGCCTTGTGGTGCCTTTATAATTCTGTACTATCCAAAGTCGAACCCAAAGATTTCAAGACTGCTACCTCTGAAGATTTTTGGTTTAATGCAATGCAAGAAGAAATCCACGAGTTCGATCGACTTGAAGTATGGGAATTGGCTCCACCTCCTGACTGTGCAATGATTATAGCTCTTAAGTGGATCTTCAAAGTGAAACTTGATGAGCATGGTGACGTTCTAAAAACAAGGCAACGCTTGTTGCTAAGGGATATCGTCAAAAGGAAGGCATTGATTTTGAGGAATCTTTTGCTCCGGTTGTTCGAATATTTCTCGCCAATGCTGCAAGTCAGAACATGACGGTCTATCAAATGGATGTGAAAACTGCATTTCTAAACGGTAAGCTAAATGAAGTTGTTTATGTCAGTTAACCTGAAGGATTTGTGGATCATGATCGTCCTACCCATGTCTACAGTCTGAAAAAGGCTCTCTATGGCCTAAAGCAGGCATCTAGGGCATGGTACGATACACTGTCAAAGTTTCTCCTGGCAAACGGATTCTCCAAAGGTGTGATGGAACAAGTTGAGAAAGGTGTGGTGGAACTATACTTCGTGAGGACTGAGTATCAGTTGGTAGATATCTTTACTAAGGCACTTCTGAGAGTTGTGTAGTAATTAGTGGTGTGTAAGGTTTTCTCCGTGGGAGCTTGTTGACATAGTGAAAAAAACTCTCGAGTTAGGTGCTCAGGGAGTGGAGTAGGGCAAAAAGGTGCTTCGTAGCCGATCCACTATAAATCTCTTGTCTCGCGGTTCGATCTTTCCATCTCTTACTTATTATCTTACTTGCTTTATTATTTATTTCATATACATATATAAATTTGTTCATATTGTGCAAGATTAGATTTCACATAAACTTTAATCAAAATTTTTGAAACAAAGGTTTTATAAAATTAAAAAGACGTAAAACTATTCAACCCCCATTCTAGTTTTCCACAATTGGTATCAAGAGCCACGTCAAACAAGATCTTTAAAATATATTGTATTTTAAAACTTGAATCGATCTATGTAATCGGAAAAATATTTAGAAAGACAATCTATGCAAAGACCACCACTATTTGAAAGTGATGGTTTTCTTTATTGGAAAAATAGATTTGAAACTTATGTGAAATCAAAAGATCTTGATCTTTGGCATGTTATTACCTTTGGTGATTTTCCCCCTATTCAAAATAATCTGGAAACTAAAATGGATGAAATTGTACCTTTTAAAAAACAAAATGATGATTTGAAAAAGAAACTAGCAAAAAATAATGAGGCTAAAATGGTAATTTATAATGCGTTACCACGCAAAGAATATGAAAGAACTTTTATGTGTAAAACCGAAAATGAAATTTGGGATTCACTACTAATCACTCACCAAGGTAATAGTCAAGTTAAAGACAACAAAATAGATCTTCTTGTTCAACAATATGAACAATTTACGATTCTGGAAGAGGAATCAATAGATGATGCTTTTGCTAAATTTAACACTATTATCATAAGTTTAAAAGCACTTGATGAGACTTTTTCTAGTAAGAATTGTGTTAGGAAATTTTTTAGGGCATTGCATCCAAAATGGCGAGCAAAGGTCACGGCAATTGAAGAATCAAAGAATTTGATGACGTTATCGCTCGATGAACTTATTGGCAATTTGAAGGTCCATGAAGAAATTATAAAGAGAGATTCGGAAACGGTCAAAGGCAAGAAAGAACAAATCAAATCTCTTGCGCTAAAAGCCAAAAAGGAACTTAGTGACGATAATGATTCAAGTGACGATAGTGAATACGAAGAATATGCAATGGCCGTAAGAGAATTCAAGAAATTCTTCAATAGACGAGGAAGATTCACAAGAAAATCACGAGAGGAAAGAAGGTCATTTCAAAGAAATAGAAGTGATAACTACGGGAAAAGAAAGTGCTTTAGATGTGGAAGTCCAAATCATCTCATTGGCGAATGTCTAAAGCCACCAGGTTATGACTATCAAGGCGCCTTTATTAGTGGAACATGGAGTGATAGTGACAAAGACGAAGTAGAAAAATCAAACGACAAAAAATGTCTTGTAGCTCAAGCAACCAATGAAATATGTTTAGGAATAAACTTGGAGCCCGACGAATGGATCAAGGATAGTGGATGTTCAAAGCACATGACGGGGAACCGCAAGCTATTCTCTTCATACAAGGCATATAACGGAGGTAATTTTATTTTTGGTAGTGACTTGTGTGGAAAAATCATTGGCAAAGGTACGATCTCTCAAGACTCCCTAACTATTGATAATGTTGAGCATGTAGATAATTCAACATATAACTTGCTTAGTGTAGGCCAAATATGCGATAATAAGTGTAGGGTTACATTTACCGAAAAAGATAGCGAAATAGTTAAGGATGAAAAAGTCATAGGTAGAGGAATTAGGAAAGGAGGAGTATACGTTATGAAACTAGGAAATAAACCGGAAGATAAGATATGCCTAGCAACCTTAGATGAGAACTCTACTTTATGGCATAGGAGATTAGGACACGCAAACATGCAACAAATACAATCTTTAGCCTCTAAGGAATTAGTTAGAAATTTGCCTAACCTAAGATATGATACACTTTTGTGATGCTTGTAAAATTGAAAAACAAGCTCATGCAAGCCACAAAGCTAAGAATATAGTATTGATGAGGCGAAAAGTGTTACGCTTTTAGGGGGTCATTTAAGCCCTAATCCGTAATTATTTAATCAAATATTGCCTTAAATCGTTCCTTTTGTCATTTTAGGTACTTTGGAGAGGAATTCTGGAAAAAGAAGCATTTTGGACGTTTTTGGAGCATAAAAGTGAAGAAAATGACAAAGTCTCAAAATATACTGGAAATTGTACCTGACGGCATCACGCTTTACCAGCTGATGGCGTCACTCTTTGACAACAAGGTGGATTATTTTTGCACTAGACGCCCCAGAAAGATTTTGGAGATTTAACATGTGACGGCGTCACGTGTTACTGGATGTAGGTCGTCACGTTTTATCACAAAGGGAGACGGCCCAGAGGAGTTTAAAGGGGGACGGCGTCAGAGTTGGATCAGAGCAATCCGAGGAATGTTTTGGCGGCAAGGTGACGGCGTCACACCCTATAATGTGACGCCATCAGATTGTAAATTCTATATATATTCGTCTAATTTTCATTCATTAGTGTGCAACTTTTGGGAAAAACTGGAGCTCGTGTTTTACAGTATTTTTAAGGGTTTTTCACCCTTGAAACTTGGATGCTTAATTAAAGATAAGTCCTTTTCCAAATCAATCAATATGTCTATGTGTTGTTTGATTATATCTTATGCTTGTCTTTCAATTAACATGCTAGGCTAGGTCTTTATTGTGTTTGCTTGGATCTAATGAAACCTAGCTATTGATTATATGTTGTTGGTTTGTTTGTGATTATTGTGGGTGGGTGAAGTCGATGTTAGGCTTAAGAAAACTGGCTAACCTCCTATACGGTAACTTGCTTGAACGTCTTAAGAAACATGAATCGGATGTGTACTACGATTATTTGGTTGTATTTAATGCATGAGCGAATTCTAATGATCCCATGTTAGGAGCTTTAAGTCGGCTCGACATAGGAGTGAAGTAGGAGCTTATAGAGTTAGGGAAGATCATACACGGCCCTACGAATGGTTTAAAGGAATACAACCCGTCATCCACACAATTAAAACAAACCAATTAACATGTAAAAGATAGCTAGGGAGTAAGGAAATCTAAGTAAACACATATTTCTCTAATATAAGTTTCACAACCATTTACTTTTTCTTGTTATTTTATTTTAATTGCAAAAGTAGTTATTTGGGTTAGTTGACTAGCAACTAATTCCGCCCACTCTTCCAAAACCCGAGATTTTTACTTGCTTTCATAAAATATAAAAATACAAAAATAATCATCCCTCAACCCTTAGACCTAATTAGAGTAGCTTTTCAAGCCTAACGACACTATTCCACGAGAGAACGATCAATCCCCCGGTACTTGCCACTTCACTATACTACATCGGTCAGGTACACTGCCTGGTGGGGGTTGTAAGCTTCTCAAGATCCCTTGAGAGGTAAAACATAAGTGCAAAGGTTGCAAAACCCACGCATCAAGTTTTTTTGCGCCGCTGCCGGGGAATAGTTATTGCTTAGGTTGAAAATTTTATTTTTACTTAGGTCTACT
The DNA here is from genome assembly GCA_014162995.1 of Artemisia annua. NCBI lineage: Eukaryota > Viridiplantae > Streptophyta > Magnoliopsida > Asterales > Asteraceae > Artemisia > Artemisia annua. The sequence continues at coordinate 71,978 of LBNU01035022.1, forward strand.
CATTAGAATACTTTCTAGTGAGATTTTTATTTTTATTTTTCTAGGTTTTTTAGTCTATCTTTTTTTTTTGTGCCTTTGTTCGTAGTACTTCTTCATGAGTAATATTGATCGTTTGATCCCTGTTATTCGTGTTTTCCGTCGTAGGAATTTTCAGTTACCCAACCTGCCACCTATTGTTGAAAACGAAAACCCACAAAACCTATCACCCGATCATCACTTTGACAACCATTTTGATATGAACGAATCTGACCACGACACCGACCATGAAAATGGCCCTTTTTATTATTCGTCGGATTCCGATGAGGACCTAGGGGATGGGGAAGTGGTAGATGATCCTGAAGGAGAGGAAAGAGCTAACCCTCTCAAGTATGTTGACCCTAGAACAAAGATTGAGAAAGACAGTTTGTTTAATATGCAATTTCCTTGCAAAATTGGATTTAGAAGCTTTGACGCCTACCTTAACTCATCCTTGCCAATNGAAAATGGCCCTTTTTATTATTCGTCGGATTCCGATGAGGACCTAGGGGATGGGGAAGTGGTAGATGATCCTGAAGGAGAGGAAAGAGCTAACCCTCTCAAGTATGTTGACCCTAGAACAAAGATTGAGAAAGACAGTTTGTTTAATATGCAATTTCCTTGCAAAATTGGATTTAGAAGCTTTGACGCCTACCTTAACTCATCCTTGCCAATAAACATAATTTCACGTACTGAATATAATAGAATCATGGTGAATGAGTTAGAATATCAAGGAGATAATATTGTTGCTAGAACTGAAACATTGCACGTGTTTGTTGGGAGCTTTGTTTATTTAGTTGACTTTATGGTTATGGAGAATCTAGGCGAGTTTGTTGATATTAACTTAACCCAAGTTGTGTTTGGAAAACCTTTCAAAAGGTTAACCAATTTAGACGAAAAACTCATGGAAGGGTTAATTACATTTTCAGACGGGAATGAAGATTTTGTGTATCAAATGCCCCGTGCCCACCCTAGGTATAAGAATTTTTCTATTGAGGGATGTAATAGGCTTCCCCCTCTAGATATGTTGAGTGAGAAGGACATAAGAAAAGGGCTCAAATATCCTCATGAAAAGAATAAGAGGTATTATCGCGGATGTTTAGAGCCAAGTGATGACTATAAGAGAGATGAGGCAACAATTAGGTGGCTCACACTTGGATACGTTAGCATTAGTGACACTAGGTGAACGTGACTTTGAGTCTAGCTACANTAGGTATAAGAATTTTTCTATTGAGGGATGTAATAGGCTTCCCCCTCTAGATATGTTGAGTGAGAAGGACATAAGAAAAGGGCTCAAATATCCTCATGAAAAGAATAAGAGGTATTATCGCGGATGTTTAGAGCCAAGTGATGACTATAAGAGAGATGAGGCAACAATTAGGTGGCTCACACTTGGATACGTTAGCATTAGTGACACTAGGTGAACGTGACTTTGAGTCTAGCTACAAGACTCGTTAATAAAGAAAAGCGCTTCTTGGGAGGCAACCCAAGTTTTATTTGTTTTGTGTGTTTGTTTATTTGAATTTATTTGTTTCCATATGTGTGTTTTATTTTTGTTGTTATTGATTCATGTTTCAAATTAAAATTGTGAAAATGCTTTATTTTGTTTTTAACTTCGTCTTAACTACATATAAAGGTATTTTGCAAAAGATAAGTGTAAGGGAAATCTAAATTTGTTTTATAAGAACGAATTGAACATGAATCATAACAATATTAAATGAACATACATATTAGTATTTGTTCGAGTCAAATGCTTGTATCGAGTCATAATGAAATTTTACAGGATTCTAGGAATTGAGGTAATTGTTTTTCCAGAAATTTTCTGGAAACTAAACATAAGGATTCTGTCAGATTAATTCTGACGGCGTCAGGCTTTGATTCCAGAAAAAGTTTTTAAAATTTAGTTTTTCTGCCGGATTATAAAAATTACTGCATCTTTAATTCCAGGAATCTGCAAAATTTTCATTCCACAAGCATTATATCCATATATAGAATTTGCCGCCGATTTTACGCAAGGTTCGCCTAGATTGTTTTCTCAGGTTTAACAGGTTACATTGGACAAGAAGATGAACATGGAATCAAGTTCATGACATCAAGCTTTTGGCGTCGCTTTGATCTTGGAGCTTTTACATCATCTTGGAGGAAGATCTAACCATGCTACCACATGATCCACATCAAACGAATCAGGGGAGTATTTGTTTCATCTTTCATTTTCTACTTTTACATCTTTTATGTGAACATTGGGGACAATGTCCGGTTTAAGTGTAAGGGGGTAAATGAAGACACCTTAGAAAATGCTATTACGCTTGATTTTTGTTTTGTTTAATGGCAGATGTGTAATAAAACCGAGAGAAATATTTGTTAGGGCAATTTTAGCACCAAATTTAAAATTTTTTACAACATTTAGGAGTGAAACTTTAGTCTTAATAAGCGTCTCATGGATAGGAATTGTATGACTAGCACAAAAACCGTACCACTCAAAAAAAATTCCCTAAATATGTGAGGTTCGCCCCTAGAATTATTAGGAAAAGCATTCATTGTTGGTGCTTGTGTGTGTACCGGTAGCTTATAGATTCTAGAACTTGTGTTAGTGACCATCCCAAATCCACAAGTGAGACTACATTCATGTAGTTAGATTTACTACATGATAAGAGGCATTAGGATAACCCTTGTTTTTAAACCCGTATTATAATTACTTGACCAATGAAGCCAATGAACTTGACTAATAAGGTCAAGTAATTCTCCCACACCTTTGCGATGTACTCATTTTTAGTACACGATACCCCTAGTACACCCCTCAGAGCCTATCTTTTCGTTTCTAACTTTAAGCATTTTACTTAAAGGAAGAATTTGTTTACAATCCACCCCAAATGTACCCCCAAATCGCCTTAACCTACCTTGTATGCACTCATCTTTAGTGCATTATTGTGACAACATTTGTTTAAACCCTTAGTTAATTGTCTAATTGATTACATGGTTGCTAAGTCGAGTCATATCCTTGTACATATTGTTTTGGGACGATTGGGACTCATGGGTAAAGTACTAATGTAATGGAGTAATGGGGAAGAAGTCAATCATTACCCCCACATATGCGTTAATATTTTAAAGTACTCCAAGTTTTTCAATTATCTTAATTCGAGTCATTAGAATAGTTAATTGTATAGTATGTAAAAGTTCAACTGTAAGGGGAGAACCGAGGCCCCGATGATGTATTATTTTGGATGGTAGGGCAAGAGTNACTACCATCCCGTTTCATTTTATCTTTATTTATGTTTATGTTATTTTCTTTTTAGCTTAAGTCGAGTCGAGTCTTGGCTTAGCAACGCCACTTTGTGCATGTATTTGATCAAGATAATTAACTCGCCACCACTAAAAATACCCTTTATTCCAACCAAACTGTGTTTATCATATCCCTACACCTAACATTATAACCCTTTGTAAAGCCCTCTTTGATAGTTTATCGTAGGTGCTTACGCCTAGTTGAGGAGGTTTTCTATCCTTTCCCAAGCCTATGTGTCACACCCCCAAAATCGGGTCCAGCGGAAGCTTACATGTCGCTGGAGTGTAACTCAATTGGTATCACAACACAAGTACAAAGAACGGTTTTCATCTCAATCATTTAGAATAAAATTGTTTAACAAAAGCGTTGAATTTACATTGTTAAAAGTAGTGCGGAAGTAAGCCCTTAAAATAATTAAAAAGGTCCCCAAATGAACATCAGAGTCTTCTATGACCATGCCATGCCCTGCCAAAACCTCCAGTAGCGTGCCATTGCTTAATACCTGAAAATACATGCTAAAGCGTCAACACGAGGTTGGTGAGTTCATAGGGTTTAGTGGAAAAGAATGTATATAAAGCTCTTGAATGAAATTTTCCCAGCAAAGGTGTTAGGTCACCATATTAGTAAACACAAGTAATCTTATAAGAGAAATGAGATGAGAATTAGACTTGGTTGATTAATAACAATATGAAAGATGAAAGAACAAGAGTTTTCTTAAGATATGAAATTAACCAACAATTGTAATGAGATACATGATGTCCTATTTATAGGAGAGGGATAGGGCAACACTCCCTTCCTTCCTATCTTACTAAGTCGTGGGCTTTAAGGCCCATTGGACATCTTATTAGACTTAAACATAAACCATACGAGTAACTAAATAACGTAGCTAATTATGATAATTCTAGCAACCTATTACATTGACTGAAATGACCGAGACTTGACTGAATAGTTGAAAACTATGATCCTAACAATCTCCCCCTAAGGATCGGTCATGAAGGATTGTTGAAGGATAGAAGTTCGTCACGGTCATCGAGGTTGCTTGACGTCTTTGTCTTTGGACTTTAACTGTTGACATTTGTAGCTTTAGACGTCTTCAAAATGATTGTAGTAGAAGTGATTCATCATTCTTTGTTCTTTGTCTTTGTTGATGTGAAAATGATAGATGATGTTGTAATCCGCCATACGTCACTTTCGGTGTCTCCAATGAATTCGCTCCGTTCCGACATGCTCATACATCTTTGACTGTGTTGTAGTTATGCATTCGTAGCTCTTTGTCTTTGTTGTTGAAGATTCATGATTGTTGTCGTAGAATCTTTTCTTTAGACTGTGATGTTGCATCGAGCTTTCTTTGGCATTTGAGATGTATGTATGAGCATGTGGAAGTTGGTGTTCAAGATGGCATTTGTACCTGAAATAAAACAGTTAGCAATAATACAACCGGTACTTACAGGTTTGAACTAGAATTCGTCAACAGCATAGTGTGAAGACTCCTTCTAATTCGCGCCAAGGCCGTTCCTAATCGGATACCCCCTAAGGAGCTTACACGGGCACAACTAAGTACACCCACGATTAGGTGAGTCGCTGGAGATCACCCCACGACTGTAGACCGTTTGAAGCCATCATAAACACTAAGCGTAACCCACGAGGAATTACCGAAGTGACCTGCTGTCAGGGCTGTTTGATGTTGACCCTGGCAGGATTTCCGTTCAATCATTCGAGAAATACCTAAGTAAATCCCTCATGAACGTTCTAGGCAGATTGCTAAGATCTGCGAAGGACTCGATAATTTACAATTGGTGTCCATTGATGTAGAACAACCAATGTAAGATTACTAAGTGTACCTAAGAGATCTTTGATGTATCTCGTGGCTCTAGACTCAATTAGTGCAACTTATGGTTTCCTATGCGGAGATTGGGGCAGGGTCTCCTGTTTCAATATCAACCAACTCTAAATAGAAGGTCGATAGATTACAACGGTTCCCCGTGAGAATGAAACAAGTATCTTTTGAGAGATACCCGAGTGGCTAGAAGGTTAAGGTGCATGCGTCACTGGGTCCATGACGTCTTTTATCTTCAATACCGGTGTCGCCTTAGCAACAACCAGTAGCATATGAATTGAACCCGGTGTCTGCCCTAAGGTTGAATAATTTGGAGGGCTCATTTCTTTTCACCCTTTTCATAACGTTTCTTTTTAATTCTTCAACCCCTTCTTTCTCCGTTTCATTCATTACTCCTTTTTTCGTATCATACCTAAGGACTTCTAAATACTAACTATTGGTGATGTCCTTGGGTAGATCCCTCCGGTTTAGGTGGATCGTAGGACGGTTATTCCTAACCTTAGTCACCTTATAACTCCATGACTATCCTAGTGATGCCTTTTGAAACCATTCATTTGAAAATCTCTCAAAGTGTTTGTCAATAAAAACATTTTATAACACTTTGAGGTTTTTATTTTCTTATGAAATACTCCCCCTCCACATGTGCTTATGAATATTTTGCGGAAAATAACGCATGCGGGAGAAGTTTGCACTTTAGAATTGATCCACTCTTAATGGACATGTACCCGAGGGACACGGTTACGTTGCTTAGTTAAAGGGATGCATTGTCAGTTTTTAGGTGACAACTAGCCCTAATAACTACCTTGAAGTTGTAAACATTCCGTAAAGGAAGTTAGACCCGTCAAAGTAACGTCTAGAAAGAGTTTCTCGAAACGGTACTATCTACTCGGATAAATCCTTTCGAATACTAACGGTTTGTTCCGTCAATTCTTGGGTCATTACCGAGTCGAGCTCGAGTGAGATACAACTTTGCCACATCATATTTTAATCATTTTCTTCTTCTCCCCCTCAAAAATAGCATATCAAATGTTGTTTTTGCAAATGATTTTGATTAAAATATGTTTTTTGAGTATTGTGGGGAGTTATCATCGAAGATTTGAGATTTTAAGAACGATGTTTTGGTACAAGTACTCCCCCTCAACTTGTGGATACTCATTGAGGTGAAATACTTGTCTTTTGAGCAGAATTGTGAAAATCTGAAAAGTTTGATAAATTCTACTCAAAAGTAAGAAGCCTTCGCTCCTTATCATAGGATTGTAGCACTGATGCGTACCACAGGGTCCTTTCTTTACAAGGTATGGGTTGTGCACTGTTATGTGTACACAAGCCTTAATTAATGAGAATGAATTTGAAATTATGAAAGGTTATACCAAAAGCTTATGTCTGAGATGAAGTCTAGGCATTGAAGTCGGTGAACTTTGCATTGGGCCTCTGAAATGTCAGGATCGGAAACGATGGACGAACCCCGATGTAACTTTCCAATCTCCTAATCTGCTCCCTCCGGTTGAGCCTTTCTTCGATGGCATGGATGAAGTTCTTTACCATTCTTCGAGTGCTAGAATTCCAACGAGTATGCTTTCCTTCTTTCACCTTATTAAGATCGTCCGTCAATCTCTCCACTAAACCATCACGAACTCTTTGCAAGGTAA
>LBNU01035022.1:88256-102581 GCA_014162995.1 Artemisia annua
AGGTGAATGTATATATACTACCCAAAAGGTTTTTATCAAACATAATGAAATACTGAAGCTAAACCCCTGCTTCCCTCCAAACACCATTATCATTTTGTTTTTGAGAATGGGCATGACATGCTCTGTGATACTGAGCAACATTCTTTCAACGAGACTCGTTAACTGCCTCTTGTACGTTCTCAATATGATCTTTGTAGATATAACACACCAAGTAAACTAGGCAGTCAGAGGAATTCTTTTTCTGCAAGCATCAAAAACATCCCATTCCCACCTTGTGTGTGATATGTGATAGTACATTGCATGCTATCATAAACTTCCATACAGTTGAGCGATCATCACATCTGAAGTTCAATGGATATCAGCTGATTCAGGTTTATATAACTATGTAATTCAACCCAAAACTCTTGTCCTTTCACATCTTCTTCTTTTTGTTTTAATTTTTTCTTGAACCACTCCCATAATCTGTCTAAGTCTTCTGGTTAGTCATAGTTTTCCAACTATTCAGCACATGTCTCGGTCATTTCAGCAATGTAATAGGTGCTAGAAATATCACAATTATCTGAAGTTATTTAGTTACCTCGTATGTTTAATGTTTAAGTCTAATAAGATCCAATGGGCCTTAAAGCCACGACATAGTAAGGATAGGGAAGAAGGGAATTGTTTGCCCTACTCTTCTCTATAACATAGGACATCACAAAAATAATTCATTGTAAAATGTGGTTAATTTCATATCTAAGGAAAACTCTTGCTCTTTCATACTGGTTTCATATTGTTAATTAATCACCAAGTTCTTAAGTTCTCATCTCATTTCTCTTATAAGATTACTTGTGTTTACCAACAACATGGTGACCTAACAAGTGGTATCAATCGCTAAGAAGAAGGTGTAGTTTTATTTTTCCTACACTAAGCAAGTTGTATGTTAAATTATCTACATGCTCAACATTTTCAATAGTTAGGGAGTCTTGAGAGATCGTACCTTTGCCTATGATTTTTCCACGACGATCACTACCAAAAATAACATTACCTCCATTGCAGGCTTTGTATGTAGAGAATAGCTTGCGATTCCCCGTCATGTGTCTTGAGCACCCGCTATCCTTTACCCATTCGTCGGGCTCCAAATTTATTCCTAGACAAATTTCATTAGTTGCTTGAGCGACTAAGCATTCTCCTTTGGTCTTTTTGTCTTCATCATCAACTCTTTTTCTTTGTGTTGTTTTCCTTTTATCTTGTGTTCTTTGTCGCTTTTTAATGAGCCTTTTAAATTCTTTGACGACCTTTGCATATTCTTCGTCTTCACTTTTGGAACTAGAATCGTCATCTTCATCGTCACTTAGTTCCTTCTTGGTTGACATTTCTTCATAGTATTCTTGTTCATCCTTGCTCATGTTGTTTTCGGCATTATTACCTACATATAAGGCATTTGAACTAGTAGCACTCGTACTTACTTCAACTAAATATTTGTCTACTATGCTCCCTTTTGCTACTAAATCATTTGCAAGTTTTTCTTTGGCTTGACATTCTTCTTGGTGATATTTTGAAAGACTTTTCCACATATCATTTGCCGTTTGACAAAAAAATATTCTTTCATATTCAACATTTGAAATAGCTTTGTATATGATAAATTTAGCCAAGTTATGAGAAGATCTTTGTAGCTCTTAGACGAGGTCTAATATTATATCTAGGAACACATAATAATGAAGGCGGAATATTCAAACATAGAATCAATCATTACCATGAACAAGGTTTTACATTCATAATCTCAAACACTTAATAATTTACAGCCCAAATCCTACTTGATCAAGGTAGAACGACCTTGAGGCTGACTAACCAACTAAACAACTAAACCCTGGGTGTTTTCCCAAATCCCTACGCCTAGGTTCCCACACACACACACACACCTTTGATGTTTACATCTTGTACGTACTTATAAACCTATGTCCTTTGTCCTCTTTATATACTAGAGGATTAGGGTTACAAAAGACTACGAGGGACTAATAAATAAATATTCTTTAACAAGCAAGTCCCTTGTCTTTTATTCTTCATTAATTGAAGAATTCTTCCTTGTCTCCTTAAGTCCTTCATCTTTCATGTACTTTGTCATATCAACTCAAATATTAGACTCAACAATCTTCCCCTAGTTGATAATGACAAAACCAATAAGCACGAACTTCCCCTGAAGTTAATAAGTCATGAAAGATAACGAACTTCCCCTTAAACCATGCTATATCACCAAGGATCTTCAAGTTGCAATCTTCTATGTAAATCTTCATCCCCATTTTGTCATCATCAAATAGCGGACAAATGTAAGCAACCTTGATCTTCACAACCACGAATCAGTATTACACGTCCAATCCATCTTTCCAGTGTCTCAGATTAGAAAGCTAAATCGTCAGTAGTAATATCAATCAGCAGTAGAAAGACCTTGATCTTCATAATCACCAACGAGTACCATACATCAAATTTAGTCCTTTAATGTCTTGAATTACCCACCATTAAGAACACCAAAACGCTTACTTATTAAATGAACTCAAGACATAAAAATCCCAAATCTTCAGTAAGACTACCAATGAATAATCATGAAAACCTTCACCTTGATGTAGCACATAAATGGTTAAACATTTAAACATTAAGCTTCCCCTGAAACTAATAGGTTAATCATTTTAAAAGAACTTGTCGCATAATTAACCACCATAGAAACAAATACCATTTAGTACCAGCCATGAAGATCTCCAAATAGCTTTTCGAAAAATGACTACAATAATATTTGAAACCAAGCAGTAATAGAATGAAAAATAGTTCTTTATTTAAACCAAAACCGTCTTTGTGTGTGAGTTGTTCCCAAAACGAGAACCAAATAACCTTCTGTGTGTGTAATCCAAAACCAATCAATGTACTTCCCCTTACTGCTCTTAAATCATGCATATAGATTGAACCATAAAGCTCTTTACGTGTCTCCATAAATCATTCAAACACAGCAGTACTTTGAATAATTCGAGCAGTACCTTGAAAATAATATCAAGCAGTACTTTGAATAAATGGTAGTACTCTCAAACGCTGCAGTAGTACTTTCAGTAGAACAATACTTTAAAATAAACGAGCAGCAGTACGTTGAGAGAAGCAGTACGTTAAATTTAAACAAGTAGCAGTATCTTGAAAATATATGCAGCAGTACTTTGCACAATATAGCAGTACGTTAGCATGGGAACCAACTTCTCATAAGTCACTTTCTCGCCAATAAAATTCAGCAGCTATCATACCAATGAGCAGCATAAACCAAGGTTGATCAGATATATACTTGTATTCAACTTGTATTTGACATGAAACCCTTTTGCTGCTGTGATTAATAGTAACCGACCCATGATCGAAAGTACTATGAAATGGCATGCCAAAGATCATAGTCTATTGATTTCACATAACTTTCGAATTGATTTTTCCATGTAAGAAAATTTTCATTTTCAAGAAATGGTGGTCTAAAAACAATTTTCCCTTCTAAATATTTTTCCATTTCCATAGATCGATTTCAAGTTTTAAAATACAATATATTTTAAAAATCTTGTTTGACGTGGCTCCTGATACCAATTGTGGAAAACTAGAAGGGGGGGTTGAATTGAGTTTCTATGTCTTTGAACTTTCAGGGTGGTTGTATGAAAAATGGACCATTCGAATTTACTACCTATATATTATCCCAAGCGTCTTTGCGCACTCTAGTAAGCTACAATAGGTCAAAAGGCTCATTGATGCGTATGACAATATGAAAGGTAAGTAAGAATAAAGTAAAGAGATAGAGTGAAAAATGGCACCGTGGACAAACGCATTGTATAGTGGTTCGGTACGAATCTCCTCTTCGTCCTCTTCACTCGAGCACCTACTCCGGGAGTTTTCTTCACTCTATGTCAAGAAGGCTTCCTCGGTTATGGCGGGACAACCTTACAAGATTTTGTTACACGCCCCCTTAAGAACAAAGTGAAATGTCCGGGTCTCTCAAGCCTTCCTAGAACCAATCTCCGGAGAACCACACCTGAGGTCTTCAAAACTTGAGCACAGCCACGACTTCGTCACTAGTTCTGCACAACACACTTCTTCAGCGTGCACTAGCTGTCAACTAGCTTGAATCTTCGGACCATACTATTTATTCACAACTAACACACCTAGAACTACTTATAATGTTCACAACACAACTACACAAGAGCTATACACAATCAATATACAATACTTCTTAAACTTGAGGTTGAAGGAGTATTCTTCTCTTGCACTTTAGATGAGGATGGATGATGAGGGATTGAATCACTTGAAACAAGGATTAGTAATCTAATGATCAAAGGGTTTTGAAAGATGTTTAGAGAGATTTAGATCTGAAAATTTTCGTGCAAGAGGTGAGGAAAAATACCAGATTTAAGGTGGTATTTATAGAGGAAAAATTCTGACAAAATCTAACACAGGAGCGTGCCGGTCCCCTTAATTATAGCCGGCCCCCTTAAAATTAAGGGGACCGCCCACTGTAACGGCCAGATTTTTTTGTCTTTAGTGGGGAAAGTTTATTTGGTGAAAAACTAACTGATTTTGGTTAAAAATTTGAATTCATATATTTAGTATGATTAAAACATTTTTCTTTATTACCAAAAGTGTTTTTCAAAAATATATAATATGTTTATATAATTAAATAAACTTTAATTAAATACCCCTTTGATCATGAGATGTATTAAGCACTTGTTTATTCATACCTTAAGTGATTAAGTTGGATATAGTGATATAAACTAGCTTAATACTTGTTTACGTAGTAATCTTACGTTTAATGATTTTACATTTTGTGATCATCAAAACATAGAGATATCGTAAACAATAAATAATGTTTTTATTCATTATTTATGTCAACACTCCTCACCAAATATCTCTTAATATTAATCTCTAGCTCATAAAAATTTATAAAAAACATAAAATGGAGTGGTATAAATTACATATCATCTTGCATGTGTATATAAAATGGTATGAACATTGTAAAAACATAATAACATTATGAAAAATTACTTGGTTTACTTACTTGAAGAGTTTGTGTATTTTTGATGAAAAACCCTAATAATCTATAGGTTTATATTACAAAACCTTGTAATAGATTAATACTAATACTTGAATATGCACTTGGTCTTTGAAAAATTCTTGATGTTTCTCTTGTTTGTTGTTGTTGCCGAGCAAATCAAAGAGGAAAAGAGGAAGAAAGATTTTGATCAAGTAAATTTGCATGTATGTTTTATTTGTTAGGTAAAATTTAGATATTATAGTGAAATTTTGGCATGGGACAAGTGTCCCAAGGGACCCCAAAACCGGCCACCTCTTGGAGGTGTTGGTTTTTGTGAAAAATTTTGCTAAATATTGTTTACGGGGTACTGTTTAGTGTATAGTTTGAGTAGTTTTAGCGTTTTTGGGTACCGGGTTAAAAAAATAGATTTTTATTGGAACTATTGTGACAAAATGAACTTGTAAAAATTATAAAAATATAATTTTTGTAAATATTGGGTGTTTTGATAGGTATTTCTTGGTTGGTACAAATATTGTTATAAGTTAATATAAATGAAGGTTTAAAAATATAAACTCTTAAAATATAAAATAATTAACTTTTACAATTTTAGTGGCAATATATATAATATATAAAAAAATATTAGTGCAATAGTGGGAATTGTTTGGTGTGATGATATATTTTATTGATCACTTGTGATTGTTTATTTATAATTACATATAAGTAATTTAAAATAATATATAACTTATGAGTGGAATAGAATGCACATGATGAAGTGATGATATGTAGAATAACCTTAGTCTATGAAATGTATTATGAATGATGTCTCATGATAACATGGTTAACCCTTCCCGGTTATGAAAAAAAATGAATACCCGTAAACCTACTTTACGTAAAATGATGAATAGTAAATGATGAATTGAAATCTGTGAATAGTAAATTGTCGAGACTTGGGATAATGACCTGAAATTGAGAATTGTGACAATTTGAATTCCTGACAAGTCTTGGAATGGTTTCCCTAAAATTATTTTTTCTAAACCATCTTCCACAAATTCGGTTACGTCATCAAAGATCATAAAATTGACCAGAAAGGAGTAGGTCCCTATAAATATGCTAACATTTTTCGCTTCACTAAGAAAGTTATTTCCTAGGTATTCAATCTCTTTTTTAAATATTTTATTATAACTTTCCTTAGACATAAGATTAATGAGGGAGCAAATGTTAACGAAAGGATGAAAATCGACAAACCCTATTTTGGAAGTGAGTTGCAATGTGTACGGATTTGAATGGTGTATTCTAATTCCCGTTTCACGAAAACTAGGCTGCGTTGGTGAGTTAAGAGCATCTTCCTCATCCATTCTTTGTTGAATAACATCCATAGAGTTAATTTCATGATGTCCTCCCCCATCATCCATTCCGATTCCGTGACCACTTTCTTCAAAATCAATGAAAATGTCAAAGTTTTCAATAGGGGAGCTGTCCTTATTGCTAAGAGGAGCCCCTTGAATTTCATCCCCGTTGAGAAACTTATCTAAGTCGAATTCATCCTGGTCCCGCACACGGTCAACAACACAAACACTACCCTTTTCGGGAGGAATTATTAATTTATTAGCATTAAAAGTGATCTCCTCCCCTCCAACCTCAAAGGTTAGATTCTTGCCGTTTACATCAACTTTGGCATGCGCAGTGGCCAACATAGGTCTTCCTAATATTATAGGAATCTTATTGTCTTCAATAATATTCAAAATGATAAAGTCTACCGGAAAAACAAATTTATCAATTTTTACCAAGACGTTTTCAACTACCCCCAACGGGGTTTGCATCGACTTGTCGGCCATTTTGATATCCATTTTAATAGGTTTTAATCCCTACCCCAAGTCTTGTGAACATAGAGTAGGGCATAATACTAATGCTAGCTCCTAAATCGGCCAAAGCATTACTGATATTTAAATTACCTATCAAACACGGTAGAGTGAAGCTTCCCGGATCTTTCTCTTTTGGTGGCAACTCATTTCTGAGAATGGCTGAGCATCTTTCATTAAGTTTCACCGAGTTTACTCCCTCTAGCTTGTCTTTTGCCTCCAAAAATCCCTGCAAATGTTTAAGATTATACGTTTTGGTTTTGATAGATTTTACAAGAGGTGCATTGATAGGAAGGGATTCCAATTCATCAAGCAATAGTTGCTCCTTTTTTATCCTCATTTTAACTTTCTCGGAGAATGTCTTAGGTTCGATTTCTTCGGCAGCTATCACTTTAGTTTCTTCAGATGATGGTTCCACATGTGAGCTGGTATCCATTTTCAGACATTCTTTAACTACATTAGTACATCGCTCGACTTTTAACTCAAGATTTCTGATTCCAATGTCGTGAGCTTTGAGAGACGAAATTGTGCTTTCAACAAAATTTCTCAACATTTCCTCTTCGCGCTCTTGTATTTTCATGGATTCTGCAATATACCTCTGCACAGTTTCTTCCAAATTGTTATCTCTGCTTCTTCCTACCAGGCTTTTAACTTCCTCACTCTGTCGGTTCTTTTCAGCTTCATTTCTTTCCTTCCTTGCTCTTTCAAACTCAGCTGCGTACCCACCATCATTCTTTGCTAAAGTCTTCATTACCTTATGTTTAAAATTATCCTTGGGTCCATATCCAGTCTCCAAATGCCATTTATGGACATGTTCAGCTGTCCTTTGTATAGCTTGGAAAGCTTTCTCTGGAGTTAGCCCAGGGATAGGCCTCTGTGAGTCAAGGATGTTGCGAGTATATTCATCAAGCCCCATATAGAAGACAAAAACCTTCATATGGTTATTGAGGTCGTGTGTTGGACATCTATAAAAGAGCTCCATATACCGTTCCCATGCTTGGTATAGCGCCTCTTCTCTAATTTGCATAAACCTGTAGATTTCCCTTAAAGAAGCTGCTAGTTTAGTAGGTGGGCAGAATCTTTGGATAAATGCCCTTCGTAGATTTTCCCATGTTGCTTTCGATTCACAAGGCAAGCGATTAAACCATTTCCTTGCTTGACCGGTGAGAGATATAGGAAAAATTTTGGGCATAAGCTTGTATGTGGAGACATGAGCACTCCCGTAAGTGCTCGCGATGTACAAAACTTCTTCCACATGTTCTTGTACGTCCTCTTCATCACTTTCTCTTGAAAACTGTCTATCTTGTACTTCCTCAATGATTTGTCCCTTGATTTCGAACTTTACTGTTTCAGGCTCCGAATTTACCCCTCTATCATATTCTTCGTTGTTCCTGTCCATGTATTGTTCCATTGTCATTGAGTCAATATCGATATCTTCATTAACTTCCGTGTCTGAATCTGAATGGTCACAAAAAGAAAAAAGATTATGAATAGAAATAGGAGTGTTATTTCTTTTTTTTTTGGAACAGCCTCTCGGGATTATCATAAGGAGTTGCCAAATAAGGCCTAGCGCTTCTAGTCTTGTATCCTGACATAGCAACAAATAAAATTAAATGAAAACTTAAATAAAATCCTATTAGCTCCCCGGCAGCGGCACTAAAAACTTGATGCAGGTTTTACTGACCAAGTTTTAATATTTTTAAATTCTCCTTTACCTAAGGTCTACCTTTTACGCACTAACGGACAGTGTATCCGGTCGTGTGTGATATAGTTAAATGGTAAAGCCGAGGTCGTCCCAAGAGCTAAGGTGCGGAAATTATCTAAGTCGTGTCACGTTTAAAAGGGGGTTTTGAGTTGAAAGATTAATTAAACTAATAAAAGTAATAACAAGACAATAAAGTAAATAGAAGGAAATCAGTAGAGAGGAGTAGTGTTAACCTATTTACTACTCTTGTTATGGTCATGATTAGTTTTCCTATAGGTGCATCCTATCATATTGTTCGGGGATTCAATATTCATTTCGGGTCAGATGGTCAAATTCGCCTAGATCTATCTTATACCTTGTCCTATCCAAAGCTACTGTAAAGCCTTGGTTTCATCGGTACGAAGACATAAGAGTCATTAAGTGCCTCTACTAACATGGACAAGACTAACGAATGCGGCATGGTCAGATCTTACACCCCTCTAACTCCATTAAGTTTCTAGCATTGGTAGGTGGTCCTAGGGTTAATTCGCACATGTATGGCAAGGGAAGACAGCTACGGTTAGTACTTAACCCTTACCAAGTCACATCCTTAGCGGCTTGCTTCCTAGGGTTAATTCCACAAGCCTCTAAGGAACAACCAACGCTAAACACTACGGGAACTAGAGTGTCCCAAGCCTCGCCATGAAAGTAAACAAACAATAGATAATAGATGCGTGGAAAACTAAATCAATAACATAACAATTTCATAACTAGGCTAACACCAAAAGGTGTTTAGCCACTCATGTTCATAATTGCAGTAAAACAATGTTGAGTTAATACAAATCTATGCATGAATCAAATACAAAGTAAAGGAATGAAATCACTTATGATCGGTGTGTAATTCCTCCCTTGGAAATGACTTGGATGTGGCTAGAACTTCGTTCTCCCTCCTTCCTGAGTTTTTCCCAACATTGCTATGGTGAAAAGATGGGAAGTGATATGAAAAACTGGGAATTAGGGTTGGTATTTATAGGCCCCGACTATGTTACGGCGTAGCTTGTTAGTGTTGCTACGCCGTAACCTTTGCAAATTGTGTTACGCCGTAACTTGATCAAGTGTTACGGGCGTAATGTCTTGTTGATAAGCTTCCTACGGCGTAGCAGATAAGGTGGCTACGCCGTAGATTCTTCCTTGGCCTCGCTAGTTCTTTACTGCCTCAAATGAGATCCTACGTCGTAGCTTGGAAAGTTGCCTACTCCTTAGTGTTCTTTAGTGGATTTCTACGCCGTAGCCAGTTGTTGGGCTACGCCGTAGTCTTCATAAATTCTTCATTACGCCGTAGGTAGGAGAGCTTCTACGGCGTAGTCTTCTGATGAGACGAAAAGTGTTACGCTTTTAAGGGGTCATTTAAGCCTTAATTCGTGTAAATGTGATCAAATAATGCCCTAAATCGTTCCTTTTGTCATTTTAGGTACTTTTGAGAGGAATTCTGGAAAACATGCATATTTGGACGTTTTTGGAGCATAAAAGTGAAGAAAACGACAAAATCTCAAAAGAAGCTGGAATTACTACCTGACGGCGTCAGAGTCACAACGTGACGCCGTCCGCAAACGTTGACAAAGGAGTGGAAACCATTTTACAAATGACGGGCCAGAGAGATTTGGAACTTTTACACCTGACGCCGTCAGGTGTTACATGGTGTAGGCCGTCAGGTTATGATCTAAAGAGTGACGGCCCAGAAGGAAACAAAGGGTGACGGCGTCAGAAGTGGATCTAGGCCATCCGAGAAACCTAATGGCGGCGGGCTGACGGCGTCAGACCCTATAACCTGACGCCGTCAGAGTGTAAAATCTATATATAGTTTTGTACTTTTCATTCATTTTGTGGAACTTTGTGGGGAACTTTTGGCACCAAACCCTAGGACGAATTTACTGTACTTTTTAGGGTTTCCAACCCTTGGAACCCTCATGCTTAATTAAAGATAAGTCTTCACTTTAATTCAATCAATATGTCTATGTGTTGGTTGATTATCTCTTTTGCTTGTCTTTTAATTAACATGTGTAGCTAAATTCTTCTTGTGTTTGCTTAGATCTAATGAAACCTAACTATTAATTATTGGTTAATTGATGTGTTGTTGTTTGTTGGGATGATTGTTCCATCAATGTTAGGCTCAAGAAAACTGGCCAACCTCCTTTACGGTAACCTGCTTGAACGTCTTGGGAAACATGTAGCCAAGGCATACTAGGCTATTAAGGTTGTATTTAACGCATGAGCCACTGTTTACAATCCCTATGGTTATGTAGTGCATGGCATAGGAGGAGATAAGAGCTCATAGATTTGGAGAGATATGTATGCCACTCCATGAGTTATTAGGAATACACCCTTCATCCACACAAGTAACATACATATCAATTAACCAGTAAAAGATAGTTAGGGAGTAATGAAGTCTAAGTAAACACACTTTCCTCCATATAAGTTTTCACAACAACCATAGTTTAGATATTTTATTTTATTTGCAATTGTAGTTACCTTAGGTTAGTTGACTAGCAACTAATTCCGCCCATCCTTCAAATCGAGATTTTTACTTGCTTTCCATAAAATATAAAAATACAAAAAGAATCCTCCTCCACCTCTAGACCTATTAGAGTAGTCTTTCTATCATAACGAACACTATTCCCTGTGAGAGAACGATCAATCCCCGGTACTTACCACTATCCTATACTACATCGGTCAGGTACACTGCCTGTTGGGGTTGTAAGCCTCTTGAGATCCCTCGAGAGGTAAAACCTGTTGTAAGGTTACAAAAACACGCATCAAGTTTTTGGCGCCGCTGCCGGGGAATAGTTATTGTTTAGGTAGATTTTTTATTTTATTAGGTCTACTCGCTAGAATCCTTTCTAGTGAGATTTTTATTTTATTTTTCTAGGTTTTCTTTAGTCTATCTCTTTCTTCGTGTTTTTGTTCGTAACCATTACCATCCGCCATCATGGAAGGTGGTAACATCCTTGATCCCAACAACCTACTTCAACCAAACTACCCACCTCAACCAAACCAACCTCCTAGACCCCATACCTTAGGAGAGTATTCCCGACCTAGCCACCTTGGCTATCGCAACACCATTGAGCTCACTCAAGGGGCCAATGTCNAGGTTTTCTTTAGTCTATCTCTTTCTTCGTGTTTTTGTTCGTAACCATTACCATCCGCCATCATGGAAGGTGGTAACATCCTTGATCCCAACAACCTACTTCAACCAAACTACCCACCTCAACCAAACCAACCTCCTAGACCCCATACCTTAGGAGAGTATTCCCGACCTAGCCACCTTGGCTATCGCAACACCATTGAGCTCACTCAAGGGGCCAATGTCACTCCCTTGCGTTCCGAAGATCTAAATCAACATCTCAAGGATTTCCTCAAAATCGTAGATTCCATAGACCTTGAAGTTGCCACTCGAGAGACGACCCGATTGCGTCTCTTCCAATTCTCTCTACGGGACCAAGCTAGTCAATGGCTTGAGCGACTTCCCGCAGGATCCATCACCTCTTGGGACGATCTCACAACTCGTTTCCTTGCTCAATTTTTCCCACCGGGGAGAACTACCAAGTTAAGGAATGATATCTTGGCGTTCCAACAACGCCAAGGCGAAACCCTCTACGAGGCATGGACTCGATTCAAGGACTTAATCCAAAAAGTCCCTCATCATGGCATAGACCTTTGGCTCCAAGTCCAAATCTTCTATGACCACATCAATCTCCAAACGAGGCAAACCATTGACCAAGCGGCCGGTGGCAAGCTACGTGATCTAAGTGCGGAACAATCATGGGATCTCCAAGAAGATCTTGCTCTTTATGACAATGAAAGTTGGAATGATCCCCGTGATTTGAATAAAACTGTCAAGGCAATATCTTTGCCTTCGAATAATTCAAGCACTTCCGACCGTAGGATCATAGAACTTGAAGACCTAGTCAAGTTTCTCATGAAATCCTACGAAGCTCCTAATCCTTCAAGCCAAGTGAACAAAATCACTTCTTCGTGCGAATTATGTAGTGGTCCCCACGACACTCGTGATTGCATGGAACTCCCCGAACAAGCTTTTGCGGACTACGCATCCACGCGTACCGACGGAGCGGGAGACAAGTGGTACACTTTCAAACCCGAGCCTAACCCCTACGGAGATTCATACAACCCCTCATGGAAAAATCACCCAAACCTTAGGTGGAAGTCAAACCAAAAAGTGCCTCAAAACAACTCTTCTAACCCACCTAATTGGTTCCAACCCAACGGTCCCCCCTCAAACCGTACCTTCAACAACAATCCTTCCAATAACTATGGTAGTACCAATAATTTTGAAGGATTGACGTCAAATTTTATGGCATCTCAAGAAGCTCGTATAGCTAAATTCACATCCGAATTTAATCAACAACAAGTAGAGAAGACCAATAAGATTGACAACTTGTTGAAGGCTCTCAACAACCAAGTGCTATCACCTCCACATAAGGACGCTAGGAACACTAATAGCGGACCCTAAGTCAAAGACCCTTCTTCATCCAAACACGTCCACTTCGTCAACGTTGTAACCATTAGACCAATTGATAGTAGTGAGGATGATAGTGAATCAAAGGATGATGTTAAGGAAATAGAGGTTGTAGAACCGGAGAGGGGGGGTGAATACGATATCTTCGGCTTTTTAGATGTTTGAAAAACTTTAAGCTAAGAAGAACACCAAGTGGTTTAGTCAAGAACAACCACTATCACACACACAATTCAAAGTATATAAAGTGAGTAAAAGACACCACGATATATACTGGTTCGGGATGGGGGGTTTATACCATCCGTATGTCCAGTTGCGAATCCGCGACTCCGATACTATTAACTAGTATAATCCTTTCGGTGGATTACAAACCGTTACAATTCACTCAACCGATATTCCCTAATATCGATGCTCACAAAGAAGGAGTTACTCACCAACGGTATTCCGCCCTCGGAAACCACCCAAAAGAATCTCACGATTCGACTTTACCTAAGTCTCACAAAGACAACTACCAAACTTCCACCCGGAAGTATCAAACCCCAACTAGATCCCCAATGATCTAGGCTTGGTCACAAAGACACAAGACTTCCCTTACAAACAATTGAATGATAGAATAAGTGTTTGTTCAACCAAGTCCTAACCTAACCTAGAGACTCGATTGTAATAGAAAGGGTATAAGAAGAAGACCCTCGACACAATCACAAGAGTGGATTAAGTTCTTGTGATTCTTCCCTTGCAAGGAGATGTGTTCTTTCAAAGATGTTAGTATGATAATCAAGAACACAAGATTAGAGATAGAGAGATAGAGAGATTGAAGAGTGTTTAGAGAGAAAGAATATAGAGAGAAAGAATAATGGCAAGGGGTGAGGAATACAAGAGGCAAGGTTGGGTATTTATAGGCCAAGACCCAACTTGGGAAAAATTTACCGAGGCTGGCGCGCTGCCCACGCGTCAATGCGTGGGTGACGCGCCCGAACCTCTGTAACATTTTTTCCCAAAACTTGGGTGTTGGTCTTTTAAATACCTAACCTTGCTAAACCCCCAATTGTACTTCACACTAAACCTTAACATTAATCAATCTAAGGTTTACCAACTCAAATAGCCAATTTGAAAAACATTTTGTGAAGTAGTTAAAGAGAAAACAAATTACCAAGGGTATAAGAGATAGAAAAGGTAATTTAGAAAGGGTGTACATGTAATTCCTCACATGGCATAAGTGAGAAGAGAATATGCCATG
>LBNU01035022.1:136576-158664 GCA_014162995.1 Artemisia annua
ATATATATATATAAAGAATTAACTATTGAATCTTTAATGATGAATTAGTCAATCTAATAAGTGAACATAAGGAATGATCTTCTAAGGTGTATCAATGGTAAACTTTTTTTCCATATTAATACAAGTGAGACTCAAACGGAGTTAGTTGACGTGATTAGAAAGTCTAACCTTCCGCCCCCTATATATTATCGTATATTTAGTAGATATCAGAATACACTGGTACTGATACCTGTATATCTATAGTATCTATATATACATATATATATCATTGTATATCTATATATATATATACATATATATATAAATAGTATACATGTATATATAGTACATAATATATTATAGGTATGATCTATAATTGGTTATTATATCTATATATTATATATGTTACATAGTTAACATTAAAATAATGAATTGTAATATAGTATATTATAATATACATATAGTATATATGTATCATAATATTGTTATATATATATATGTATATATATATATACGTATAATATGTATACCATATATATATATAATATCTATAATTAATTGTATACATATAATATTATTATATAATATATATACATATATATATATAGATAAGTATATAGATATATATATATATATAGTGGAATTATATTATTATTGGTTGTATATATATATATATATGTTAACATTTATATATATATTGTATATAGTTATATATACTTATATGTATATATATAATATATATAGTTATACATAATATATATTATATATATCTATATATATATACTATATCTATATATATATATATAGCTGTATATATATATATATATGATATAGTTGTATATATATCATATATATATACTACTATATATATATATTATACATATATTATATATATAATACATATTATACTATATACATGTATATATATATTTATATTATATATTTATACTATATATATAGTATATAGTATATATATATATATATATATTATATATATGATTATCTATATATATATATATATATACATATATATATCCATATATATATATATACATATATATATATACATATATATATACATATATATATGTACATATATATATATATACATATATATGTATATATATATATATATATATATATTTGAATTTTGTGGTAGAAAAAAGAAGGGCTCGCGGAATAGATCTTATAAACACCAAATTGGTGAGTAATGAATCTTTGGCTATCATATACTCATTTTATTTCTGGGCCCACTAAACAAACACATTTAATCACTATGAAACCCATAACCCTATTCTCATATACGCATACCAAACGCACACCCAATCTACTAGCAATGATTTTATAAGTTGTACTCCCTCCGTCTCAAAATTATTTTCCACATTTCCATTTTGGGATGTCTCAAATTAATTGTCCACTTTCCTTTTTAAGTAAAAACTAGAGAATATAGTAGGAGTATATTTTTTTTGATTGGTTGAAAACAAAAGTGACCCCACTTTTATTAAACTTTGTAATTCTTGTCTCCTGACAATAATTTTGAGACAACGGGAGTACTTTTTTTTTTTACTTCAATCACTATTTCCAAACCCACAAATACAAACGAAAAAAAATTAAATCCCAATCAAAACCCTCAAACCAACCAACCCTAAGAGTCTGTTTGTTTGACAGGTATTACACTGTAGAAATTGAAAGAAAGTTTAAACATAAAGTTTGGTTCATGGATTGAGGAATAAAGTTATTGATTTGACCCCAAAAGTGATTCCATAATGTTTTGATAGTTTTTGATGAATCCCCTGACAATATCACTCTATCCATTCTTTACAACCACAAATATTGTATGCTTTTTTTAAAACAATCTATTTCATTGTATTACTCTTATATAAATACTTTTTTTAATTCATTATTAATTTATAAAGTAAATATATTTTATATAATTATATATTTTCGCTCTCCACAATTTTTTTCAAACCAATCCCAACACCAAATCCGAATCCAACCGTCTACAAACCAAGCGCACCCTAAGTTTTTAAGTTTTAAAATGATGTGTTTTCTCTTTTATTTGTAGTATATAGATTCACAACCAGAAACAATCACCACCCAAGCCAAANTCATTTAAAATGTTTGGTTGAGTTTTTATATACCAAAGAATTGAATTGATTCCGCGGGTCCCATGCTGGATTCCCATAGACTCATTCCCCATTATTTTGGTACCTTTTCAATTCATTCCGGGGGCCCATATTTTTTTCACTACAAAATTCAATTATCTATATACTTTTTCACACAACCAAACATTAACATTGGTAATGATAAACTTTTATTATATCCATTGTCATTCCACCTCATACTAAATCCGATACCCATTGTGATTCATAGCAACAAACCAAACGGCCCCTAAACTTTGTAATTCTTGTCTCCTGACAATAATTTTGAGACAACGGGAGTACTTTTTTTTTTTTACTTCAATCACTATTTCCAAACCCACAAATACAAACGAATAAATCCCAATCAAAACCCTCAAACCAACCAACCCTAAGAGTCTGTTTGTTTGACAGGTATTACACTGTAGAAATTGAAAGAAAGTTTAAACATAAAGTTTGGTTCATGGATTGAGGAATAAAGTTATTGATTTGACCCCAAAAGTGATTCCATAATGTTTTGATAGTTTTTGATGAATCCCTTGACAATATCACTCTATCCATTCTTTACAACCACAAATATTGTATGCTTTTTTTAAAACAATCTATTTCATTGTATTACTCTTATATAAATACTTTTTTTAATTCATTATTAATTTATAAAGTAAATATATTTTATATAATTATATATTTTCGCTCTCCACAATTTTTTTCAAACCAATCCCAAAACCAAATCCGAATCCAACCGTCTACAAACCAAGCGCACCCTAAGTTTTTAAGTTTTAAAATGATGTGTTTTCTCTTTTATTTGTAGTATATAGATTCACAACCAGAAACAATCACCACCCAAGCCAAACAAATGTGATGAAGAGTTCAAAAATGGAGCAATAAACAAATTTCAAATACAAAACTTGACGCCCAAATGACATTTGACACGACCGGTGAAAAGCATAGAAAATGTAATCAAGGTCATGTAAAAGGTACTTGCAACATATAAATTACCATTCCACCTCAGTTCCACATATCTCAAAATTACAAACAACAATATGTCTCACACGATGCTCTTTTCAAATTTGCCACCAACAGAAACTACGCAAAACTTTACCCATCATGCTATGTCATCTTTCCAAGATCTTCAATGCATACCAACTGAAACGCTCGTTTTTAAGTAGGCGATATAATGGCGTTTAAGCAGCAGCAGTATTTGCAGGAAGATTACTTTCGATATTTGAAGGCATCAAGATGTTGAAACCATCCGCAGCTGTAGAAATAAGCATTCCAGGAATCTGTGTATGCCAATGAAGTTCTTTCAAGTCTTTCTGACCCTGTTATCATTGTACCAACAAAAACGTCAGCAAAAGTCAAAGAGGTTCTATTTGGTTACCATCAAGATTCAAAAAAGTAGGTAACCTGATGAACAAAAAGAAGTTGTGGAGGGAGATCAGTGGGCGCGTGTACTTCCTCTTGTGTTTTGGCCTTGAACTCGGCTTCCTCTTCCTCATCGCGTTCTAAAGAAAGATCCCATATACTGAAATTCAACCAAATAAAATGTCATACTTATAGGGATAACTTTGTAAAAGTCATTCAGATGGTTTACAATACCCGTTAAAAGAATTCTTACGTGAGTTGATGATCATCAGATGATACAGCCAAAGTGGAAGCTTCATGCGGACTCCATTCAATGGATGTTATAGCACGTTTGTGGTACGTGAAATGTGCCACCACAGCATCCCCTTCCTACAGAAAATAAAAATAGATGTATCTTGTATACACTTGAACCAGATATTCAATTGATTAAATCATATTTCTTCTTTAGAAAAACTTTTTACTAACAATCAAGCTTAGGTACGTAAATTTACATTAATTCCCATATCCAATAAATTTGACCCTCAACAATCAAAAAACTATATTAAAGTTCTATTTTTTATTTTATTTTTTTACTATAGTGAATTTTTATGAAGATATACCTTTAACATTCTAAGATCACGAACAGAAAATGTCCCATCATCGCTGCCAGATGCAAACATAGGACTTGCCAACCTAATTGAAACAGAAAGAGCATTAATCACATTAGTATGGGTTCAAAAAAGTTTAAACAAACAAGAACCTAAAGCACAAACCTGTTCCATGAAATAACATTGACATCTGCATCGTGTGCCTTGATTGAAGTTGCTGGTGATTTCCCTAAACGAGTATCCCATATTGCTATAGTTTTATCCACAGAGCTGGATGCAAATACAGATTGTTCTGTAGGACTCCACTGCATTAAAAAAAGATTACAACATTAATCACTTTGACCTTTGAACTTTGAGTTGAGATTAATCAACTTTAACCATGGAAGTCAAAGTAAACAAAAATTGCTACAACAGGTACCTGCAAATCTTCAACACTTTTGGTATGTCCAACAAATGGTTTATTATCGACATTCCATGTTGAGTCAGATGCTGGCTCCCATAAGTGAATGGCATTCATACAGTCCCCTATATTAANAAACTGATAAATTAGAGATCGGATGAATCTTGTCCAGATTGACTGATCCGGAAGATCATTGAATCTTTGCATTTAAACCAGGTGGCAAAGATGGGTTGTAATAGGCCGAGTTTGTAAGCGCTAGAATAGACTTTAGGCAAATTTCGACATATTTGACCTATTCAACATTTGACTAACTCCCATTGTAGCTAAACTATTTATTTGGATCACATTTACAGTTAGAAATAAAATATAACCCAAATCGACCCAACTATATGTATCATATATTAGTCATAATTCATACCAGACACAAGCCTGCCAGGAACAAGTGGACTCCAGTCAATTGCATAGCCTTCGTCTTTGTGACCAGTAAATTTAACTAAAGGAGTTTGGTTAGAAACTGTTGTGGCATCCTTGCTAATATTAGTCTCGGATTCTGCCAAAGCATTTAAATGAGAGCTAAAATCCCATATCTGCATGACATCATTGACAAAAATTAAACAAAATTACGCTTCAATAATATCACGAACATTTCATAGACGTCGATTATACCTGCACATGACCAGTATCTCCCCAAGTTGCACATATATGTGGTCTTTGTGTCATAGCTCGAATCCTATTGACACAACCTTGGTGAAACACTTTGCGCACCTGAAGATTGAAAATCATGAAAAAGTTCAATAAATAACCAAAATAACAATAAGAGTTGTAAGCATTAATGGTAGGAGTGTGTTACCTGGAAAACTGGAGCCTTTGGTCCATCATTAACCGCTTCTTCATCGTCATCACTATCACTGCTTTCACTGTCCATATCTGTATCAGCATTTGATGTTTTTGTTGGTACTAATTCCCGTCGTTTCCCGGAAATGTTTGATATTTTAAATATTCCAATTGAATTTGCAGCAGCACTATTCGCCTATGAGATTAAAGATAACATATCAAAAAGGGGTAAGAAACTAAAGAAACCAATACCTAAACTGACTACTATATATGTGACTATGTGAGATAAAATATAGGTCAAGTGATCACGATTAAATTTACCTGAGTTCCAGTGACACAATAAGTAGTGTGCGGAAATTCTGTCCGAACAAATCCAAGTGAATCACGCACGATGTCAAAACTACAACACATTTAACAAAATGAAAATTTAGTAATATAAAAAGTTCTTAGAAGTGGGTGCAGAGGCATTCTTAACTAGCAAAATGGAACAGATCAGAATTGCCTAAACTTCCAAATAAAAGTTTGTCTGCCTGATGCAATTACTACAGCAATCGTAGTTAAAAGTAATCAAACATGTCTATGACACATGAACTTAAATTCTTAAAAGTGTGTGCGCGTAACCGGAGAAACATGAATTTGTCTGTGTAGTTATACCAAAGCAAATATCCACGCTCTACAAAATATTGAAAAGCCTTATAGGTCACACAGTTTAATATATGCCACAGATTGACGACGATGAAGAATTGGTAAAATGGGAGATTTTGGCCTAAACTTAACATACATGAAAAACCTGTAATTAAAGTCCATCATCTCAATATATAAGAAACATACAAATTTGGGCAGTGAGCGTTGGAGTATTTCAACCATAAGCTTATATATAACTCGAATCCCAAATGAGCAAACTAGCCTAATATCTTAAATCAACTAATAAACATAAAGAAAGTTATTAGTAGCACACTGTCAACAGCTATGTCTCGTTAAAGAAATAGCCAGAATCCAAATGAGGCTAAACACAACCAGAATAAAAGTTGCAAATAACGTCGATTTAGCAACAAACCTTAAACAAGGCCAACCAATATGAAACGCATGAAGCGAATTATAAGCAGAAGGATCACACTGAAGCTCTTCACCTTCCTCTAAGGCATCAACACCTGGCTGCCACACTTTCGCCGGTATCGACGGTATCCCATTTGACGAAGAAGACGATGCTTCACCTTTCTTCGCACCACCCTAATTACATAAGCAACCAATCACCTCATCAAAAACCTCAATTTTTTCCACAAAACAAATAAATTAAACACCTTTTTAACCAATCATCAAATACCCATATCAGCCCACAACCCCAAATAGCATAAAACAACAATAAAACAAAAAAAAATAATCATTTAACAACTCAAAACTGTACCTTGTTCTTTCGTTTAGCTTTTTTTGGGTTTTTCAAGCTACGTGGCATTTTCTTGATTTGGGGCAAAAAGGGGATGTGAGGAAAATGAAGAACAAAGTTAACAGAGGTTTTAGGATTTTAGGGTTTTAGGATATGAGATGATGAACAAGAAGCGGGTTGATAGTTGACCCAGCCCATCTAGGTTTATACGAGCCCGTTTAGATTTTAATGCTTTTGTCCATCCAATTTATAAGTTCGTTATTCTTTTTTATATTTTAACCGATCAAAACAAATTTAGTAGATAAAGACATGGTTCTAAAAGGCATGTTATGGCAGCGTCAAGGTGAGCTAAAACGTGAAGCATAACCTTCGCATTAAGAAATAGATCAAGACGTCAACTCGAGGCGTGAAATGAGATGAGGTGGGAAAAGGCGCGCTAAGGGTGAGGCGTGGTGCTTTTTTTTTTTTTTTTCCTTCAACTCCAAAAAAAAAAAAAAAAAAAAATGAAAAATATTACATGTAAAGATAGTTTCTTAACCTTATTTATTATTTATAACGCTTTTTGTAAACTCGATATATATGAAGTATGATATTAATATATAAATATTTTTATATTTTGTGTCACTTTATTCCATGCCATAAAAATGCAAAATCTTCGACTTTACCGCCCATGAAGCTTGATCATACCGTCACGCCACGGCTCTCGCTATTTATAACCTTATATAGTGATAAAATGTAGTTGGTAAAAAAAAGTTTGTATACAGTTTTTTACAATTTAGAATAGAAGAGCATATCATACTTCTAGCCTTCTAGGCAATATTGAAACGAAAATGATTCTTTATACTACTGAAAAGTGAACCTACTATGAAAGTAAGTATCATTTGAGTCTAATTTTGCAAATTTCTTATTTATAATCATATGGAAGAAGTTATAGTCTAACGGACAAATAGTCACAATGCACAATTTAAAGGTTTTCTTTTTGAACGAAAATTAAAAAGTAAATCAAAAAGAAAAAAATAGCGTATTTTTAATATATCGTATTTGAATTTTAGTTTAAAAGATGTTTGTTTTAACTAGACGAGTACCCGCGTACAGCAACGAAATTTTATAGCGGAATAAGTTTTCAGCCGTGTGCATTATAAAATTGAATACTTTCCGAGATCATAATAATTGAATAGTTTTGGCTAATATGTACATAATTAAGTTTCAAGCCGTGTACTAGTTTGTTTCCTTAAATATAAAGAATACCCGCGCACAACAACGGTGTTTTTGTTGTGACCATTAATGCAATACTTACGGGTTCAATATGTAATCATTGCGAGAAAAAAATCTATAAATCATATACGAAAGATGATAAAATTTTAAGGATTTGAGTATTAAACAATATTTAAAAGCTTATTGTGATTTTGTTACCATTTTATGATTTTCAAGTTTCGAGATTAAGGAATTCAAGAATACTAGACGAGTACCCGTGCATAGCAACGGGATTTTATAGCGACAGATAGTTTATTGATAAAAAAAGTTTATAGGATATAAACGAAAAACAATAAAAGTTTGAAGATTTAGAAATTTAACATAATGTTTTGAAACCTGGTTCAACCCGGGTGGTTCAACCGGTTGAACCGTTCCAGGCAAAAAATGGATCGATTTAAACCGGGTCAACTTGCTAGGTTAGGTCGAAAACGGTTCAAATTAAACTGGTTCAACCCGTCCGGGTTTGAAGTGTCCCGGGTCAACCCAGTTTTTGTTTTAATTGATTGTATTTAATTTGATAGATATGTTTTTAATTGGCTGTACAATGTGAATAAATTATTGTACTTTTAAGTAATGGATAATGTTTTGAAACCCGGTTCGACCCGGGTGGTTCGACCGGTTGAACCGTTCCGGTTGAAAAATAGTTCGATTTAAATCGGGTCAACTTTCTAGGTTGGGTCGAAAATGGGTCAAATTAAACCGGCTCAACCCGTCGGGTTTGAAGCGTCCCGGGTTAACCCGGTTTGTGTTTTAATTGGTTGTATTGATTGTATTTAATTTGATAGATATGTTTTTAATTGGCTGTACAATGTGAATAAATTATTGTACTTTTAAGTAATGGATAATGTTTTGAAACCCGGTTCGACCCGGGTGGTTCAACCGGTTGAACCGTTCCGGTTGAAAAATAGGTCGATTTAAATCGGGTCAACTTTCTAGGTTGGGTCGAAAATGGGTCAAATTAAACCGGCTCAACCCGTCGGGTTTGAAGCGTCCCGGGTTAACCCGGTTTGTGTTTTAATTGGTTGTATTGATTGTATTTAATTTGATAGATATGTTTTTAATTGGTTGTACAATGTGAATAAATTATTGTACTTTTAAGTAATGGATAATGTTTTGAAACCCGGTTCGACCTGGGTGGTTCAACCGGTTGAACCATTTCGGTCGAAAAATAGGTCGATTTAAATTGGGTCAACTTTCTAGGTTGGGTCGAAAATGGGTCAAATTAAACCGGCTCAACCCGTCGGGTTTGAAGCGTCCCGGGTCAACCCGGTTTGTGTTTTCATTGGTTGTATTTAATTTGGTAGATATGTTTTTAATTGGTTGTACAATGTGAATAAATCATTGTACTTTTAAGTAATGGGGTGTTTTAATAATAATATTAATTACATTCATAATTTCCTTTAATAAGATTTCAACATTTCAATATTATTGACTTTTCACTTTCACCTTTTGACTCTTTTTCCTTTATAGGCAGTAAAGATGGATATGCTATTTATAGATGGGGAAATTGTCTCTGTTGTGGACAGCAGATAACTTGTCTGCTGCAAGGTTTTAAACGAAAGGTCACATATGTAAAATCTAAAAATTGAAGGGTGCAAAGTGAAAATGTGAAACTTCATTTTCCACACAAATAGGAGACAAGCTCCATGCTGCAACAGTAGGATGTTAACCCCTTTATAAAATTTATAGATAGATAAAAGAAAATCAGAAAAAAGAAATAAGAATAATAATAAATTAACTCACATGTGTCAATAATTGTTTATTATTATTATTATTATTATTATTATTATTATTATTATTATTATTATTATTATTATTATTCTTATATTTTTTTTTTTTTTTTGCAAAAAATTGAAATTGATATTGAAACGAGATCATGCAGATTTGATGAGTACATTGAGAGTTTGCAAAATGCAAACCAATTAAAAATAAAAACCTAACCTCATTGAATAAAACAACAATTGAACTAGAAACTTCACATATGAAAAAACATAAACTAAAAACTTCTTCCATTTAAGACCTTGAATCTTCATCATCAACTAAGGATACAAATGATTGCCGTTATCACTTAAAAATGTGTTTTAATTATTGTGGTTTTATTAAAATGTATTCTAAAATGACACACGAATAAATTGAACATAGCTTTCTAAAGGCTTGTTTATTTAAATTTTTTTTTATTAAATCGTATTAATTAACATATGACTAAATGTGAAAACTTTTAATTTTATCCTTTTTCATTTTAAGTAATTTCTTTCGATTAAATAAAAAACAAACAAACAATTTAAAAATAAACGTAAAAAACAGGCTTCAATCAATCTCGGCTGTCTCTTAGTATTATTTACACCACCACAGTCATATTCATGGGCTCTCGCCGGAAACCTATTCCGGTGGAGATACTGGCAAGAATTACTAAGTTTTACGTTTCCAATCTTCCGGAGAGATGTAGTGGCGCTATTTTTTTTTTTTTTTTTTTTTTTCCTTCAACTCCGATAAAAAAAATCAAAAAAAATAAAGAATATTCCATGTAAAAATAGTTTCTTAACCTTATTCATTGTTTATAACGCTTTATGTAAACTCGATATACATGAAGTATGATATTAATATATAAATATTTCTATATTTTGTGCCGCTTTATTCCATGCCATAAAAATGCAAAAGCTTCGACTTTACCGCCTGTGAGGCTTGATCATGCCGCCACGCCACGCCTCTCGCTATTTATAACCTTAGATAAAGATAAAATGTAGTTAGTAAAAAAAATTTAACTTTATACAGTTTAAAAGTGAATTTACAATTTAGAATAGAAGAGCATATCATACTTCTAGCCTTCTAGGCAATATTGAAACGAAAATTATTCTTTATAATAGTGAAAAGTGAACCTACTATGAAAGTTGGGCTGTTTGGTTCACTATATTTGGATAGTTTTTAATGGGTTTGATATTGAAATACAATTGGATAGTGTGTTTTGTTGGTAAAAAAAAATAAACTTTGTATATAAAACACTGAGAATTGATGAAATATAAATCCACCACACATGTGATGAATTATTAAACCGGTGAGGACTCAAAGTAATAAATGTTGAGTTGGACACACATACCCATTCTTCATTATTTATTATTTGTATGGTTCTTCTTCATTGTTTCTGGTGTCCATCTTCTCAAATTTCATTTTGCAATACTAATCTTTTAACATCATCTTTCTTGTAAATTTCATCCACGAATAATTTTTCTTCTTCATTTACTTATCACTACTTGTCGTTGTTGTAAGTTGCAACTTTCATTTTCACTCATTTAAATGTTTACAAAAACTGATTTGGGTAATAAAAAATCAACTAGCGTTTTTTGTATACAAAGATTCGGATTTTAATTTTAAAGAAAAAAATATGTTATTTCAAGAACGGATTTTGTCTCCAAGAACACGATCTAGGGTTTACAAAAATTAATTTTTTTATTTACATTGTATGCAAATCTTTTCATATACAAATATACAATTATTGTTAGTTTGTTATGAATTTGTTTTTTTATACAAAGCTAGTAAATTATTGCTATTTTCTATTGGAAATTCCTTTTTTGATCTTTTAGTTCTTGAGCTATTGGTGTTAATTTATAGTAAGAAATGTTGGTTTTGTTGGAAAGGGCAATAAGGTAATCTACTAGTATATCAGTCTCAATCATTCGACAAAAAGCTTGTGAACCAAGAAAATGGGTTTTTCTTTGTTGGGTTTTTTAATACTCCATTATTTAAATTTGCCAACAATTGAAATTCCATGATTTTAAATTGTATGAACCAAACACTGAAGTATCATTTTGAGTCTAATTTTTGCAAATTTCTCTTATTTATAATCATATGGAAGAAGTTATAGTCTAACGGACAAATAGTCACAATGCGCAATTTAAAGGTTTTCTTTTTGAACGAAAATTAAAAAGTAAATCAAAACGAAAAAAATAACCTATTTTTAATATATCATATTTGAATTTTAGTTTAAAAGATGTTTGTTTTAACTAGACGAGTACCCGTGTACAACAACGAAATTGTATAGCGGAATAAGTTTTCAGTCGTGTACATTATATAATTGAATACTTTTCGAGATCATAATGATTGAATAGTTTTTGCTAATAGGTACATAATTAAGTTTCCAGTCGTGTACTAGTTTGTTTCCTTAAATATAAAGAATACCCGCGCACAACAACTGTGTTTTTGTTGTGACCATTAATGCAATACTTACGGGTTCAATATGTAGCCATTGGGAGAAAAAAATCTATGGAGCATATACGAAAGATGATAAAAGTTTGAGGATTTGAGTATTAAACAATATTTAAAAGTTTATTGTGATTTTGTTACCATTTTATGATTTTCAAGTTTCGAGATTAAGGAATTCAAGAATATGGATATGCTATTTATAGATAGTAGAGATAGATAAATAAAAGAAAATCAGAAAAAAGAAAATAAGAATAATAATAATTAAACTTACATGTGTCAATAACAGTTATCAATTTATCACTGAAAAATGTGTTTTAATTATTGTGGTTTTATTAAAATGTATTCTAAAATGACACACGAATAAATTGAACGTGGTTTAATGTGAAGACTCACTTTCTATTTTAAGTCATTTATGTTGATTAAGTGAAAAACAAACAACTTTTCACATGACTTAGTAAATTAAATTTTTTCATACTGTCTCCGTCCCAAAATAATTGTCCCTCGACAAATAACACACAGTTTAAGAAAACATAATTAATAATGTTTTCTCTTTCTTACTTTTTTACCAAATGACAGGTTTGCCCTTAACCAATTAATTAACATTTCTTTAAATTTTGTGATATTAATTTCAACAAAGGGTAATATAGTAAACTTGACCAAACCTCCTTATCTATTTTTTGTAAGAGACAATTAAATTGGGACATTCAAAAATGGTAATATGAACAATAAAGGGTTAATTCCATATATACCCAATTTAAACATTTAAATGACATATTTACCTAACTAAATATTATAATGACATATATATCCAATTTAAGCATAACATTTGTCATATTTACCCATTTCTTTATATAATCCATTATAAGTAAATTTACCTCATTAAATTCCTATTATACCCACTATGATATCAAAATCTAAAGGTGCGTTTGGTTCGCAAGTAGGATTGGAATTGGATTTGGATTTGTTAAAGGTTTGAAAGATTTGGGAAAGGTTTGGGGAAAAAGTAGGAGAGAGAAAATATATTATTATATATAATTTATTAATTTTATATTGTATTTAAATATTATATTTAAGGAAGATGTGTGTATGGTGGGGCCACATGGAGCTCGGAATCGTCCAAAGATAGGTTCATTGAGGGGAATCATATTTTGGTGGGTTGGACCACTTTAATTTCATTCCCTGGCGTACCAAACAATTGATATCGACAATCAAAGTATTACTTGAAAGTAAAAAGAGGCAACCAAACGGGCCCTAAATTCTCTTTTCCAAATAAGAAATCACATCATCCAACAAACTAAACAAAACCTTAGCAATGATTTTGGAACAAACTTTTAGAACCACAATAGCAAGAAAACAAACGATAACTTCTGAATCTCTAATCCTAAACAAAGTGTGAAAGAATCAGAATTCACATTGCAAAAGGGATACATAAATCTGTTCGTTTTTTAGTAACAAGAAAAAGTCAAAATTCACATTACAAAAGAGGATCTATTAAATTCACATAATCACAATATGCGCTTGCATATATTGAATATCAACACAACATTAAAAATCTCAAATTTTTTAAGCCTACGTGGTTTCATAATATGTGTGATACTCGTACAGTTAGTCAAATCTATTTTGTGTAAATCTATATGAGGCAAAAAAGGGGGTGAGAGCTTTTACTGCTTAATCATAAGGGTACAATAGTCAATAGGTTTGCAATTCATAATTATTAAGAGTAATACATTAATTTCATTAATAAAACCAATAAAATGGGTAAATATGACAAATATTATATTTAGATTGGGTATATATGACATTATAATATTTAATTGGGTAAATATGTCATTTAGATGTTTAAATTGGGTATATATGGAATTAACCCGACAATAAAAATAGAACGGAGGGAGTATCAAATTAATTTTCGTTATGTTAATCCATTTAACTTTTTATTTTTACGAGGATTGTTAGGTAAGTTTCTTGTTCGCAAACACGTGTAGTGTAGTGGTGGTAAAAACGTGGGGTTAGTAGGCGTCACATTTATTTACAGTAACCGCAAGCGACCAAGCGTACACAACACCCTTCTTCATTCTCCTTCCTCTACAAGCTTCCCCACCATCCCTATATATAAACCCTCATCCTTGCTCCCTTCATTTCTCACTCACAACCAAACAACCATAAAAAAAAAAGGTCCCTTCATTATTCCAACTATTTTTACTAATCATTTTTTCGACATTTCTTCTTTACTAAAATGATCATACGCTCAACGTTTACCAAATCATTCTTCAGTTTTTGGCAAAATTTTGTCAAAGAATATTTCTCACAATTTGAAAAATAAAAAAATGTACTAAAGAAATTTGTACTCTAGATAAACTGTTTTTATTGTCATTGTGGTTGTAATTATTTATTGAAAACTGATCATTATAATCTTCCTTGTCATTATTATGTAACATGTTTATAAATTATAATGCTTCGTCATTTTTTTTGTGACAGATAACTAAAAATGACGAAAGGGTCCAAAGCTTCCAACAACACCTCATCAAAAACCGTCGCAAAAGTCGGTTACGGCTACAACTCATCCGTCCCAGTGAAAACAACTGTCACATTCAAAGGTGGCAAAGGTGGTGGTGGTGGTGAAGGCAGTTACCAAAACAAGTCAAGAATCAGTTACAACGACAAGCAAACAGGCAGTTATGCCCGTTCAACAACCAAAGAAAAAGCATCTGCTGGTGAGTTTCAGTACAAGAATGGAACAAGTGGTACAAAAAGTGAGTTTAAGAAGAGCTCTACTGTGAGAGTTGGTGACAAAAGTGGGTACACTGAGGTTTACAATGAGCAAAGGGTTCGTAATGTTAGCTATAATAATAGCCAGAAAATGATCAGCTATGATAATGGTTATGGTGGTTATGGGTATGATGAGTATGGATATGGGTCTGAATAGTGGTTTGTGGGATGCTTGTTAATAAAATGTGATTAGTATGGGGGTTTTTGGTTAATGGTTTAGGCCTTAAGGAGGTTTCTTATGGTAATGCTTTATGTTTAGGTTTTATTTAATGTTATTTGGAATTAAACAGATCTTGCAGATCTTGTTTTGTTATCATCTTCTCTATGAAATGAAATATTCCTCTCTTTGATATGATATGAAATCACAACTCGGTTTTAGTTTGCATATTTTCTGTTTTAGTTAAGGGAAATGTTTGGTGGACCTAATAAATAGGCCTACTTGTGGACCTAACTATATATCAAGGCTCTTTAGTTAATTATGCAATAACTACTTGTAAGTTTCATGAGAAATGATATGTTAAAAGTAGAGTCAAACGTCATTTTGTTACAATGCTGCAATGTTATGATTTTCCAACATGTCCCGAATTTAACCAATGTTGTTATGATAATATTGCTGCTAGCCTTATAGAACAGTCCAATTTAGGGATGGAAAAAAAACCCGAACCCGACGGAGAAACCCGAAACCCGAACTTTTTGGGGCGGGGCGGAGCGGGCTTATCGGGTTTCGGGGCCTTAACGGGGATTCTTATCGGGTTCCCGCCCCGCCCCGAAATATATTTATACATATACATAGATGCATATTCATAAAAAATTGTGTTAGTATTTACGTACTAAAAATATACTTCTCTAACTTTTGTTAGTTTTTATCTTTGTAATATTTTAAATTGTGATGAAAAAGCTTGTTTTATATCATAATATTCTAAAAAAGCTAGTGAATTATTCCAATGATTAATTTGTTATTAATGGGTTATTGTTAATAGTGTAATAATAAAAGTAAATAAGGAATGACACGAGTATGATGAAGCATAGTGCTCAAAAAAGACAACCCGATAAGAACCCAATGGGGAACGGGGCGGGTTTGGGAGAGCATATTGCCCCAACGGGGCGCCCCGATAAGATCCCAATGGGGATTGGGGCGGGTTTGGGGATGAGTTTTGTAATCGGGTTTGGGGATGGGGAGAGCCGCCCCGCCCCAAACTCGCCCGATTGCCATTCCTAGTCCAATTGTCAATTTCGTATAACCCAAAACAATAGTTGGGTCGAAAAGAAAATAAAAGGGAAACTATATACATGATTCAGAGTTTTGTCCATGATGTTCTTGGCAATCATTAATCCCAAACAATTTCCAACACCACCTCTCCTCCCTAGTTAGGTACAAGAAGACAAAATTATATTCTAGCTAAAATTTTCGTTATTCATCGTATACCATCATTAGTTATTTACGTAATTAAAGAACATAATTCAACAAAGAAACGGAAGGATTACATGACTCAAAAAACAATTAAGACCCACAAATTGGCATGCTATTTTTTTTTTTTTTTTTTTTTTTTTTTTTAAAGTAAATTGGCATGCTATATGAGTGGCAGTGTTTTTGTATTGGTTTGTGCAAAATTGACTCTTCGTCAAGCCACATAAGTTTAGTCAAATTATTAAATTAGGCGAGTACCCATACATAGCAACGGTTATGTCATATAATTAAACTAGGCGAGTACCCGTGTATAGCAACGGAGGTTCCTAGCGGCAAACAATTAACGATATGCTATATTTTGGTAAGTGTTTCGTATAACGTTCAAAATAGAACGTGAAAAAATCAAAATGTAATTGCAAATGTTTGTACCATGCAATAATTCAACAAGATCAAGCAAAAATTCGTAACATGTATCAAAGTGTTGTGAACAAAAATTTAGGGAATGAATATTTCTTCTTATTGATTATTAACTAGGAGATTTACAAGAGTATATATAGATAAACATTAGGGCAAAACCCTAATAGCTAACATGGGCCGTGGGCCTATTATGGGATATATGGACATCCACTAATAATGATCCATAACACTCCCTCTTGGATGTCCATATTTTCTAATACACTTAAGAATTGCTGCCTCATTAAAAACCTTGTCAGGAAAACCCAGTGGGACAAAACCATGACTAAGGGAAAAAGAGTGCAACGTGTATTATCTCTCTCTGATGACTATATCACTTGAGAACTTTGAGTCGAAGCATCTCAATGTTGTAACTTAGCTTCCTAAATGTTGAGATATGAAGTGCCTTGGTAAATAGATCCCGCCAAATTGTCACTTGAACGAACTTCTTTAATTTAAGCAACGCTGCATTATCTTCATTCAAAATTGTTGGTGCCTCCTTTCCAAAATTTCTAAATGGTTGGATGAACTATCCGCGATTATTTGCTTTGCTGAACGCCATAAAATGTCTCTACGTGAGTATGCATCTACTTTAAGACTGACCATTGTAAGGACCATACATATATCCTCCAACTATACTTGTTTTGATGGGTTAGTAAAATATAAAACCACATGTCTTGTACCTTAAAGATATCGAAACATTTACATTATTCCATTCAATTGATTTGTTCAATTTGATCAATTAGTATTCTCGAGAATTTTAAATCATAACACGTGATTTATGCATTCTATATTCCTTAAGGAATCTCAACATCAAACGAGCTCTTGTATTATTATGTTAGACGCATACTTATTTCTTATATTGCCAGACTTATATAATATTAAACTGCATTATTGGATCCACCACATGTGAACATGTATCTCCATGATCATTTACAAGTCTTTGAGAAAATATATGTGTGCCATCACTTGTACCTTATGCATAATTTCATTTCATTTTCTCATAAATACCAATGCATATCCAATAATTCATATGTACGGACTTCAAGTCCCAGTAACCATGTCTCGTCACAAGAGACTTAATCTTTCATTAGCACTTCCTGCAGGAATGCTTCCATGATCCTCACCATGATTATAGCACTATCTTATTTATTTACATAATCACTACCATATCGACGTCGATTCGTTACTTTTCGATTCCACATTTTACTAGACATTGCATTATATCATTTATTGAGATCTCATAGTTTTTCACGTACCCGGGGTTTTTTCAATTACCTTCATGTCTAGTTTCTCTTTAAGAGACTATTATGGGGTCTTTATTACCTCGATTTGACCATCTTGATTTTATTGCTCCATTTTATCTTTTCATTCGAGGACTTTTTTTTATTTGGAATCGATTAGTCTATCATGCTGCAGCCATGCCATAGACTCATTACCAATCATTTATTTTCATGTTGGGACATACATTATAATTGGAGCAATAGAAGCGTAATATGATCTAGTCACTTTCTTTAGGTCACTAAACATGTCTGGCATTTACTAGATCTGGAATGTATTTGTCCCTTGAACTTTAAGTTCATATTCATTAATGTGAGGATCAACATTTATATCACAATTCATTCCATATCCCTCGCTGCTCATTCTCTCCCCCTGAATGAATTATCCATTTCAACATCCCATTATTGTGCGTTGTGGTGGATTTACAAGAAATATATACTGCACATTTACAAAATTCTTATATGGGAAACATATGGTTCGTGACCAAAACCATTCTAATGGGGAGGATTCATTATAAATTGCTGGCAAGATGCGAATTCATATTTTATAACATGCCCCATAAACTAAGGCTTTTGTTCTCATAATATTATTGGCTTTGCAATCAACTGAAGACGTTTTATAAACGTTTCAACAAAAGCACTTCGCGTATGAACATGGGCTAGTTTTATGTTCAACACTTATTCCAATAATCGCCCAACATATGGAAGTATTTACCACCAATTCCAAAGATACAATCTGGAAAACCATGCCTGCATTTTATAAGCTGAGCCATTAATCACACTAACTTTAAGTTGCCTCTTTTATGATCATTTTGACGATGCATCGATTTTAAAACTCAAATTGATCCACATGGCGGATATATAGGCCTAAATACATCCCCTTTATATTTTTTCCAAAACTTTATAGAACAAATCCTTATTTTAATTTGGTGGTGCCAGATGAATAATTAACTTCCAATGAGAACAATCAAATCTATCTTTGAAGAAACTTATGGTTCTTCTATATATTCGCATCATCATTGACCCGGGATGGTCCAACCGGTCATGCCAATTACTATAACAATCTTGGCTCATAAACTCTAGTTTATGACCACATGTACTTCGATTGTACTTTCTATGTAAACATCAAATAATATGGAGATATTAATACAACATCACATTTCTCCAATCAATTTGATATAAGCACTTTTATATAATTTTCACATAGTTTAATATATTATTCATATATTAGCCCATAACATTATCGAATAATAAAACATATGGAATATTATAACTAGCGTTGCACAAATTTCAAAACACATGCGTGTTATTAATCAATTAATCAAGTATCTCACAAGCGAATAAAATCATATGATAAACTAATCACACATATTTAACAAACTCAATAGCACAATTCACACTTAATTCGTATCAAATTCTAATTTTCGTTAATAAAAATGTCGCCAAGACTATTAATAACATCCAAAACAAAAACAAAGTATTATTATTGCTAGTAATCTCTAGATTTGTATTGTAGTATGCTATCATCACTGAATAAGGCAAATTATAGGTCAAATATGATGTTATTGTACAGATCCAAACATGGAGTATATATATTAATCCTACTAATAACCAAACTCGTAAATAGAGTAAAAAGAATTAAACCAAATATAGATCACATATATGCAACAAGATCTATCGGTGTCACTTTAGTAATTATCCTTAATATTCTATAGGTTTCTTTCATGTTATATGAAAAATCAATGCATTAGAGCAACAGTTATTTGTGTTAAGAATTATACTATAATATGTACGGCGTAAGCGACATAACAATCTTAAAATATCCAATGCAACGTAACATTAAAACATGCATAAGCTCAACACCTACATGTGTTTATAACATATCTTCACAAGCTAGTAAGTGATTTATAATATACACGGATACTACGGTGGAAGTATGACACCCAACTGAGAAGACGAGTAGATAATAACTTAAACTAGATAATGTGCAAATTATAAGCATATCACAAGTAGGAAACAACTTAACTAGACTAAAGTTATACCGTCACTAACTTTTTCTTTTAAGAATATTAAATTAAATCTATTAACAATTTAAGTAACATTAACAGTTATCACAAGCATCGATTATTTAATAAATCAAGTGTCCAACAAATTAAAGAGCAATGGCAAAAACATACAAACCGTGGTTCTCTGTATAGAACAGAGCAAATCAAATAAATGATGCAAACAAATATATGGTGACCAACATACAGTTCAATACTAAGCATATATATAAAACCAAATCAATTGATAAATATATTAAAGTAGAATGAAGAAGAATATACACATAAGGGTTTACGTTGTTCAACATTAAATTGTTGCATTTATAGCATAATGAACAAGACTATTATATTTATACATACTGTATAGTTTAATATATGAATAAATATTAGACAAACATATGAGTGTATAGATTATATTCTTAAGGAAACAAAATTTAATGAATGTTTTAATAGCATTCAAATCGACGATAAACATAACCAAAAACATATACAAAATCACTTGGAGATTAGCTATTATTTATTCGATAACATCATCGTATAAAGTAAATCATATAAAGTACACGATCTCACAATTCCTAAATAATACTATTTTATATTGTCTACCCTATTCTATAGTCTTACATACAGAGTAACTACGAATAATAAATGTAGGGGTTGCAGACATACCGTACGAAATTGTGAGTAAAGAAAACAAACTAAAATTGTAGAGCGTGCTGATAACGTGTTGTGAACAAAAATTAGGGAATGAATATTCTTTTTATTGATTATTAACTAGGAGATTTACAAGAGTATATATAGACAAACATTAGGGCAAAACCCTAATAGCTAACATGGGCCGTGGGCCTATTAT
The DNA here is from genome assembly GCA_014162995.1 of Artemisia annua. Classification (NCBI taxonomy): domain Eukaryota; kingdom Viridiplantae; phylum Streptophyta; class Magnoliopsida; order Asterales; family Asteraceae; genus Artemisia; species Artemisia annua. The sequence goes on from LBNU01035022.1 coordinate 157,514, forward strand.
GAGCTATATGGACATCCACTAATAATGATCCATAACACAAAGAATATATAAAAACATTTAGTGAAACGGAAAATAAAATATTGCATCAGTTATAAGATAATAACTAACAATCAGAGGCGTAGCCAGGGTTTCACTTATGGGCAGGCCGAGATGTATCATAAAACAATAATACAGCTGGTCATCATTTACATAACATAGGTGGTAACCAAATTAGCAAGTAGTTGTAATGTAAATAACAAAGTTACACCAAAAAACATGGTGCACCATTAGCAACGATGACTATATGATATGATGACTAATTTTCTTTTAATGGCTAATACAAATGCTTATACAATATACACTATTATAAATCTTTGTGGGTGGGCCATGGCCCACCAAGGCATTCATGTAGCTACGCCACTGCTAACAATGCACGTTAGTCGCCACGTAAAACTTGTTGATACACAACATTTGTAATGCACTTTTATAACAATGCAGCTAGGGGATCCTCGCGACTTGGATCCTGCAAAAAATATTTGATTTGTCAGAAGGAGGATACAATTACAAAATGACATGCTAAGAATCTCTTACTCAATAAGACTATATTTGAAACAATTAGTTGTCAAAATGTTAAATAAGAATGACATAATATTTGTTAGAGTAAAATACATCGTTGGTCCCTAAACTTTCCACAAAGCATCGTCATGGCCCTTAACTTCTAAAAATCGTCGTCTGGCGTCCAAAACTATGGATTTTGAGGCCGAACGCGTCCCTTGACCAGAAATGGTGAGGTCAACGCTAAGTTTTCGTTCATTTTCCAAGGGCAATATAGTCCAACCACATTTGCAACTAGGGCATGGTTAATATCTAACCCTACGTTCAATTTCAGGGACCAACCGTGTTCTAATTTTGTTTTTAACTATGCAACTTGACCAAAACTTTTCAGATACGCTTTAATTAGTTCGCGGGAACCAATAAACTCACAACTAACCGTTGATATTTTAGTAACTCCCGATGATGTATCATACACATAGTTATTCCAAAAAGAAAAACCGAAAAAAAAATCCAACTAATGGCAGACATGGAGCTTAGTAAGGCACAAGTGACAGATCAGATGGTAGAGTATGTGAAGGCAAAATATGGTTATAGTTGGTTAGAAAGTGATGAAATGT
>LBNU01035022.1:169512-181220 GCA_014162995.1 Artemisia annua
TTTCCCCTGTTGCATCAGCTCTTGTAGTATACGATGGGGTTCCCCTTTTTTCAAGGCATGATGCACAAGTATAATACATGAAATCTTTGTAAGGGGATGCCTTGCCGTAAACATCAACCCAGCCCTGTTTTCCTTTTCAATCCAACAATCAATGCAGACCAATGGACGACCAGTTTGTGGATCCATCATGAAAAGCAAATTGAATACATAAACATTTAATGATAAGGTATTATATAATAGATGAAAAAAGGATAAAGGTTGAATGAGGTTGTTGAACAAGTTGGTAGGATTAAAGGCATGAGTAAATGCATACAATACAGCCAAAAGACAACAAGTTTTTTTTTAATATTATTGACTATTGCAAAGTACCAACAGCACAAACTTAAACTTCAATTGTATTCGGGGTGATCCCATGTCTGAGAGTTGTTTGAGTCGTAACCGTCGTCGTAAGGATCAAAGCTCGCAAACCTCTCTGCATCTAACTTAGCTTCCAATCTGCTCAGCTCCCTCTCCTTGTCAGAGTTCCAGCCATCTTCATAAGCTGCCACATTTTCCTCAAAGCTTAGTAGAAAGTTATCCAGATGAGCTTCCTGTTGTTGTGCTAGTTCTTTGTACATTATTTCTTCTTCCAAAAGCAGGTGGAATGCTTCTTCGTCTAGGCTTAAGTGATCCTCATCTTCATCCAACCTGTTGTATTCTTCTTCTTGCAAAAAAATAGATTCAAGAATCGCTTGTTCCATAGCCTGCCTTATCAAACAGTTCATCCTCAAACCGTACTTTCAATAACAATCACTCCAATAATTATGGTAGTGCCAATAACCTTGAGGGAATGATGTCTAGGTTTATGGCATCTCAAGAAGCTCGTATGACTAAGTTCGAATCCGAATTTAATCAACAACAAACGGAGATGACCAATAAAATAGACAACTTATTGAAAGCATTCAACAACCAAGGGGTGCCATCACCAAATAAGGACGCTAGAAACACAAGTAGCGGACCCCAAATCAAGGACCCCTCATCCTCCAAACATGTCCATTTTGTTAACGTTGTCACTATTAAGCCAATCACTAAAAATGAAATAGATAGTGAACATGAGGAGGAAATTAAGAAAGTTGAGGAGAGTGAGAAAAGGGAAGTAGAAGAAGTAGATGATGGAGAGGACTACTTCAATAGATTACCCACTAAGGAAGAACGTGCATACCATAAGGATTTATTCGATGACCCCGAGACACCATACTTCCTAGGTAACCCAATCATCAAAACAGGTGACCCTTCCAACATCAATATACCATGCAACATAGGTCACTTGCATGTTTGGAAAGCTTACATAGATCTTAAATCCCCCATAAACATCATGACTAGAGCTTACTACAATCTAATAATGAAAAGGCAGCTGGGATTTAGGATATTTCCTAGCAAGGGATGGATAAGTAATTTTGTAGGTAGAGTTAGGGGACTACATGTTTATGTAGGGTATTTCACCTACGTCACCGACTTCATGATTATTGAGGACATTCGTCCGGTAGTAGATGCATGCTTAACTCAAGTAGTTTTTGGAAAGCCGTTTGTTGAGGCCTCTAAAATGAATTATGACCCATCTCTAGGATAGTTAGATTCAAGGACGAGACCTGATGATATAGCTTACCAAATGCCATATAAGATAGAGCAATGACCGACTTGTCAACATCGAGAAGTTTTTTTTGGCATAAGCATAGCGGTCTACTAATAGGAATGATGAGGAATAGAAGTTAGAGGAAGTAGACTATGTTATGGTAGAATTTTAGTTTTCTACAAAGAATCTTGCAACTAGGTCGCGGAATATAAGAACTAAACCGAGGAATGACTAGAAAACCGGACCAACGAGAAGTCCACGTAAAAGAGAGTGACTTTGAGTTCTAGCTAACAAGACTCGTTAATAAAGAAAAGCCTTCTTGGTGAGGCAACCCAAGCCTTTATTTGTGTTGTGTGGTTTTGTTTATTTGAATTAATTGTTTCGTATGATGTTATTTTTATTGGATAAAAACTTCATGTTTCAAATAAAAAAATTTGTGAAAAGCTTTATTTTGTTTTAAACTTTGTCTTATATACATATAAACGGTATTTTGNTTGTCACTATTAAGCCAATCACTAAAAATGAAATAGATAGTGAACATGAGGAGGAAATTAAGAAAGTTGAGGAGAGTGAGAAAAGGGAAGTAGAAGAAGTAGATGATGGAGAGGACTACTTCAATAGATTGCCCACTAAGGAAGAACGTGCATACCATAAGGATTTATTCGATGACCCCGAGACACTATACTTCCTAGGTAACCCAATCATCAAAACAGGTGACCCTTCCAACATCAATATACCATGCAACATAGGTCACTTGCATGTTTGGAAAGCTTACATAGATCTTAAATCCCCCATAAACATCATGACTAGAGCTTACTACAATCTAATAATGAAAAAGTAGCTGGGATTTAGGATATTTCCTAGCAAGGGATGGATAAGTAATTTTGTAGGTAGAGTTAGGGGACTACATGTTTATGTAGGGAATTTCACCTACGTCACCGACTTCGTGATTGTTGAGGACATTCGTCCGGTAGTAGATGCATGCTTAACTCAAGTAGTTTTTGGAAAGCCGTTTGTTGAGGCCTCTAAAATGAATTATGACCCATCTCTAGGGATAGTTAGATTCAAGGACGAGACCGATGATATAGCTTACCAAATGCCATATAAGATAGAGCAATACCGACTTGTCAAACATCGAGAAGGAGCATAAGCAAGCGGTCTACTATAGGAATGACGAGGATAGACGTAGAGGAGTAGACTATGTTATGGGTAGAATTTTTAGTTTCTACAAAGAATGCTTGCAACTAGGTCCGGAATATAAGACTAAACCCGAGGATGACCTAGAAACCGTGACCAACGATGAAGTCACGTAATAGAGAGTGACTTTGAGTCTAGCTACAAGACTCGTTAATAAAGAAAAGCGCTTCTTGGGAGGCAACCCAAGCTTTATTTGTTTTGTGTGTTTGTTTATTTGAATTTTATTTGTTTCCGTATGTATGTTTTATTTTTATTGGTATTAATTCATGTTTCAAATAAAAAAAATTTGTGAAAATGCTTTATTTTGTTTTTAACTTTGTCTTAAATACATATAAAAGTATTTTGGAAAAGATAAGTGTAAGGGAAATCTAAATTTCTTTATAAGAACGAATTGAACATGAATTGTAGCATTATAAATAAACACACATACTAGTATTTGTTCGAGTCAAATGCTTGTATCGAGTCATAATGAAATTTTGCAGGATTCCAGGAATTGAGGTAATTGTTTTTCCAGAAATTTTCCAGAAACTAAACATAAGAATTTGTCAGATCAATTCTGACGGCGTCAGGTACTGATTCCAGAAAACATTTTTAAAATTTAGTTTTTCTGCCGGATTATAAAAATTACTGCTTCTCTAATTCCAAGAATCTGCAAAACTTTCATTCCACAAGCATTATATCCATATATAGATTTTGCCGCCGACTTTACGCGAGGTTTGCCTAGATTGTTTTCTCAGGTTTAACAGGTTACATTGGACAAGAAGATGAACATGGAATCAAGTTCATGACATCAAGCTTTTGGCGTCGCTTTGATCTTGGAGCTTTTACATCATCTTGGAAGAAGATCTAACCATGTTACCGCACGATCCACATCAAACGAATCAGGGGAGTATTTGTTTCATTCTTTCATTTTTTACTTTTACATCTTTTATGTGAACATTGGGGACAATGTTCGGTTTAAGTGTAAGGGGGGTAAATAAAGACACCTTAGAAAATGCTATTACGCTTGATTTTTGTTTTGTTTAAGGGTAGATGTGTAATGAAACCGAGAGAAATATTTGTTAGGGCAATTTTAGCGCCAAATTTAAATTTTTTTACAACATATAAGAGTGAAACTTTGGTCTTAATAAGCGTCTCATGGATAGGGAATTGTATGACTAGCACAAAAACCGTACCACTCAAAAAATTTTCCCCAAATATGTGAGGTTCACCCCTAGAATTGTTAGGAAAAGCATTCATTGTTGGTGCTTGTGTGTGTACCGGTAGCCTATAGATTCTAGAACTTGCGTTAGTGACCATCCCAAATCCACAAGTGAGACTACATTTGTGTAGTTAGATTTACTACATGATAAGAGGCATTAGGATAACCCTTGTTTTACACCCGTATTATAATTACATTGACTTCATTGGTCAAGTAATTCTCCCACACCTTAGCGTTGTACTCATTTTTAGTACACGATACCCCTAGTACACCCCTCAGAGCCTATCTTTTCGTTTCTAACTTTAAGCATTTTACTTAAAGGAAGAATTTGTTTACAATCCATCCAAATGTACACCCAAATCGCCTTAGCCTACCTTGTATGCACTCATCTTTAGTGCATTATTGTGACAACATTTGTTTAAACCCTTAGTTAATTGTCTTATTGATTACATGGTTGCTAAGTCGAGTCATATCCTTGTACATATTGTTTTGGGAAGATTGGGACTCATGGGTAAAGGACTAATGTAATGGAGTAATGGGGAAGGAGTCAATTATTACCCCCATATGTGCGTTAATATTTTAAAGTACTCCAAGTTTTTCAATTATCTCAATTCGAGTCATTAGAATAGTTATTTGTAAAGTATGTAAAAGTTCAAGTGTAAGGGGAGAACCGAGGCCCCTATGATGTATTATTTTGTATGGTAGGGTAAGAGTGTATGAAAAAAAATCAAAAAAAACAAGAAAAACAAAAAAAAATTGGAAAAAGAAAAGTAGAAAAACATACGGACTACCATCCTGTTTCATTTTGTCTTTATTTATGTTTGTGTTATTTTCTTATTAGCTTAAGTCGAGTCGGGTCTTGGCTTAGCAACGCCACTTTGTGCATGTATTTGATCAAGATAATTAACTCGCCACCACTAAAGATACCCTTTATTCCAACAAAACCGTATTTATCATATCCCTACACCTAACGTTATAACCCTTTGAAAAGCCCTTTTGATAGTTTATCTTAGGTGCTTACGCCTAGTGGAGGAGGTTTTTGATCCTTTCCCAAGCCTACGGTAATCTATTTGCTATGACGGGTAATGAGTGATATTTCTTCCATTTCTATTTAGTTATATAGGTTTATAATACCCGAGAGATGAGAGTATCCAAACACTATTTGTGAGGTGCTAGTATATGATTTCCGTGCTTGTTATGACTAGGGTTTGTAGAACCGTAGGGGGGGGGGGTGAATACGGTTTTTTCGGCTTTTTAGATGTTTAAAAACTTTAAGCCAAAAAGAACACCAAGTGGTTGTACAATAATCCAACAACCACTTACACAGCCAAAGTATATAAAGCAAGTAAGAACACAACGATATATATTGGTTCGGGATGGGGGGTTTATACCATCCGTACGTCCAGTTGCGAATCTGCAACTCCGATACTATTCACTAGTATAATCCTTTCGGTGGACTACAAACCATTACAATTCACTCCACCAAATATTCACCAATATTGATGCTCAGAAAGAAGGAGTTACTCCCACGGTATTCCGCCCTCGGAAACCACCCAAAAGAATCTCGCGATTCGACTTCACCTAAGTGTCACAAAGACCACTACCAAGACTTCCCACCGGAAGTGTCAAACCCCAACTAGATCCCCGATGATCTAGGCTTGGTCACCAAGACACAAGATTTCCCTTACAAACAATTGAATGAATAAATAAGTGTTTGTTCAACCAAGCCCTAACCTAACCTAGAGACTCGATTGTAGTAGAAAGGGTAAAAATAAGAAGACCATCGACACAATCACAAGAGTGGATTAAGTTCTTGAGATTCTTCCCTTGCAAGGAGATGTGTTCTTTCAAAGAATGTTAGTGTTTAACTAAGAACACAAGATAGAATTAGAGTGATTAGAGAGAAAGAATATAGAGAGAAAGAATAATGGCAAGGGGTGAGGAATACAAGAGGCAAGGGAGGTATTTATAGGCCAAGACCCAAACTTGGGAATATTTTACCGAGGCTAGCGCGTCACCCACGCGTCAACCCGTGGGCAGCGCGCCAGGCGTCTGTAAAAAATCCCAAGTGTTGGGTGTTGGATCTTATAAATACCTAACCTTGCTAAACCCCCAATTGTACTTCACACTAAACCTTATCATTAATCAATCTAAGGTTTACCAACTCAAATAGCCAATTAGAAAATCATTTTGTGAAGTGTTTATTAGAAAACCAAATACCAAGGGTAGAAATGTGGAAAGGGTAATTTGGTAGGGGTAGATTGGGTATTCCTCAAGTGGCATAGAAAAGAGAGAAAGAATATGCCAAGGTATATTCCATCCTTGGGGGGAAAGTGTAGGATGGATGGTTGAGATGAGATGGTTTGAATTGGATGGCTAGGATTATTTCCATGTGATGGAATGAAGAGAAGTAAACTAGGGTTGAGTTGGAAACTAGCCATAGTTAGGTTTAGAAAGAATATGCTAGTGGAATATTCCAAAACATGGGGGGAAGAAATAAGATGGATGGTTGAGATGGTTTTAGTTTGAATTGAATGGTTGAGATCAAAGGGAGCCTATTTTGGTTTTCAAATTATTGGCATGTGGGAATATGGAGGGTTGAGATGTGTTTGTTTGAAATGGATGGCTAGGATCAAAGGGAGCCTATGTTTGGATTTTAAATTTATTCCCATGTGATGAAATAGAGGGTTGAGATATGTTGGAAGGGAATGGATGGTTGAGATGTAGAGTGTGTAAGGAATATAAGAGATGAGTTGGATTGTGTAAGGGATGTGATGTTGTAAGGGAATATGTAAGAGATTAGGATATGGAAGGGATATGGTGAGTTGGCTAGTGTGTGTAGAGAAGAGATGATTGTGAGAGTAGTGTGTATATTTTGAAATCAAGTGTGTGTACAAAAGGTGTATAAGTGTGTGTATAGGATTGTATGGGAAGTTGGTAGATTGGGAGAATATTGTGTGGGAGTATGTGAAGGGACAAAGGTACACTTTTGTAAGAGAGTGTAAGAGAATATTGTAGGAGAATGTTGGGAATGATTTTGGGAAGGATTGTGGGAGATTTGGTGGTATTTGTCTTTTATAAAAATGAGATTAAGAAGAAATAAGAAATAATCTAATTGTCATTAAGAAGAAAATGTTTAGACAATTAAGATTATAAGTTGAGAAAATCATAGGTTACTTATAAGTTCAAGTAACACAACATCGAGAATCCATAGTTTCATATCTCGTGACTTTTCACGACTCGACATTCTCAACTAATACCTTGGTTCAAACAAGTTAAGTGCTTTGCCTTGATGTAAAGCATAACCCATGTGGGTAAGGATGCGTTTACGCAAAGAGACCTTGAACTTAGTTTGACCAATAAGGGAGTAAACCCGTTACGTAATTAGAGCAGATGTAAGCATGGGATATGAGTATATGGATGCTTTCACATGATGTTACGTGAAATATATAAGCTCCCTAAGTTTAGAAAAGCCTTGGCTAGAGGCGATAGTTAGAAATCATGAGTTGGCGTTTTCCCGTAAATGGGTGCTTTAAAAGATGGATCTCTCTAATCCCAAAACTCGTTTCGAGTGTTCTCAATTAAGCACATAACATATTCATACCTGTATTGAAAGATCCACATTTGTCGGGTAAGGGGAAAGCCGACTTTCAAAATTCGCCTGAGACCATACAGTGGCCTGGCGCGTCACCCGCGCGTTGACTCGCGGGCAGCGCGCCAGGAGCAGCTATAGGCTCCGGGGAATTTTGGCTAACGTTTGTTATTTTATGTGTTTCGATGGTTTATTTGTCATCATTAAAACATAAAGAGATCTTGATCATGTTGCATCAATAGGATTGAATGACGATTTGTTGTAATTACTTTTATATTAGTGTTAAATGACCCCTAGCTCATATTTTGATTGGAATAAAAGCGCATTTGCTTGAGGACAAGCAACTCTCAAGTGTAAGGGTATTTGATGAGGCGAAAATTGTTACGCTTTTAAGGGGTCATTTAAGCCCTAATCCGTAATTATTTGATCAAATATTGCCTTAAATCGTTCCTTTTGTCATTTTAGGTACTTTGGAGAAGAAATCTGGAAAAGGAAGCATTATGGACGTTTTGGAGCATAAAAGTGAAGAAAACGACAAAGTCTCAAAATATGCTGGAAATTGTACCTGACGGCGTCACGCTGTACAGGGTGACGACGTCACTCTTTGACAACAAGGTGGATAATTTTTGCACTAGACGCCCCAGAAAGATTTTAGAAGAATTACACGTGACGGCGTCACGTGTAAATGGTTGTAGGTCGTCACGTTTTAGCACAAAGGGAGACGGCCCAGAGACTTTAAAGGGGGACGGCGTCAGAGATGGATCTGACCAATCCGAGAAGAGTTTTGGCGGCGAGGTGACGGCGTCACACTCTATAACGTGACGCCGTTAGATTGTAAATTATATATATATTCGTCTAATTTTCATTCATTAGTGTGCAACTTTTGGGGGAACCCTAGGGATAAACCCTAGCTTGTGTTTTACTGTATTTTTAAGGGTTTTTCACCCTTGAAACCTTGATGCTTAATTAAAGATAAGTCTTCTTCCAAATCAATCAATATGTCTATGTGTTGTTTGATTATATCTTATGCTTGTCTTTCAATTAACATGCTAGACTAGGTCTTTATTGTGTTTGCTTGGATCTAATGAAACCTAGCTATTGATTACATGTTGTTGGTTTGTTTATGATTGTTGTGGGTGGGTGAAGTCGATGTTAGGCTTAAGAGAACTGGCTAACCTCCTATATGGTAACTTGCTTGAACGTCTTAAGAAACATGAATCGGATGTGTACTACGATTATATGGTTGTATTTAATGCATNTTGATGAGGCGAAAATTGTTACGCTTTTAAGGGGTCATTTAAGCCCTAATCCGTAATTATTTGATCAAATATTGCCTTAAATCGTTCCTTTTGTCATTTTAGGTACTTTGTAGAAGAAATCTGGAAAAGGAAGTATTATGGACGTTTGTGGAGCATAAAAGTGAAGAAAACGACAAAGTCTCAAAATATGCTGGAAATTGTACCTGACGGCGTCACGCTGTACAGGGTGACGGCGTCACTCTTTGACAACAAGGTGGATAATTTTTGCACTAGACGCCCCAGAAAGATTTTAGAAGAATTACACGTGACGGCGTCACGTGTAAATGGTTGTAGGTCGTCACGTTTTAGCACAAAGGGAGACGGCCCATAGACTTTAAAGGGGGACGGCGTCAGAGATGGATCTGACCAATCCGAGAAGAGTTTTGGCGGCGAGGTGACGGCGTCACACTCTATAACGTGACGCCGTCAGATTGTAAATTCTATATATATTCGTCTAATTTTCATTCATTAAAGTGCAACTTTTGGGGGAACCCTAGGGATAAACCTTAGCTTGTGTTTTACTGTATTTTTAAGGGTTTTTCACCCTTGAAACCTTGATGCTTAATTAAAGATAAGTCTTCTTCCAAATCAATCAATATGTCTATGTGTTGTTTGATTATATCTTATGCTTGTCTTTCAATTAACATGCTAGACTAGGTCTTTATTGTGTTTGCTTGGATCTAATGAAACCTAGCTATTGATTACATGTTGTTGGTTTGTTTGTGATTGTTGTGGGTGGGTGAAGTCGATGTTAGGCTTAAGAGAACTGGCTAACCTCCTATACGGTAACTTGCTTGAACGTCTTAAGAAACATGAATCGGATGTGTACTACGATTATATGGTTGTATTTAATGCATAAGCGAATTCTAATGATCCCATGTTAGCAGCTTTAAGTTGGCTCGACATAGGAGTGAAGTAGTGATGAGAGGAAAAGTGTTACGCTTTTAGGTGGTCATTTAAGCCCTAATTCGTGTAAATGTGATCAAATATTGCCCTAAATCGTTCCTTTTGTCATTTTAGGTACTTTTGAGAGGAATTCTGGAAAACATGCACATTTGGACGTTTTTGGAGCATAAAAGTGAAGAAAACGACAAAGTCTCAAAGAAGCTGTAAATTACAACCTGACGGCGTCAGGAGTCACAAGGTGACGCCGTCAGTAAGGATGACAAAAGAGTGGAATTCAATTATCAAACGACAGGCCAGAAAGATTTCAATAATTTACACCTGACGCCGTCAGGTGTTAGAAGATGTAGGTCGTCACGTGTTAAGTTAAAGAGAGACGGCCCAGAGAGTTTTACAAGCTGACCACGTCCCAAATGGATCTAGGCCATCCGAGAACCCTAATGGCGGCGAGCTGACGGAGACAGGCCCTATAAGCTGACGCCGTCCGAACTTATTTTCTATATATATTTTCCAAATTTTCATTCATTAGGTGTGGAACTTTGTGGAGAACTTTTAGGGCAAACCCTAAAGACGAATTTTCTGTGACTTTTAGGGTCTCCAACCCTTGGAACCCTAGTGCTTAATTAAAGATAAGTCTTCACTTTAATTCAATCAATATGTCTATGTGTTGGTTGTCTATCTATCTTGCTTGTCTTTCAATTAACATGAGTAGCTAAATTCTCTAGTGTTTGCTTAGATCTAATGAAACCTAACTATTAATTATTTGTTAATTGGTGTATGTTGTTGTTTGTTGGGATGATTGTTTCATCGATGTTAGGCTCAAGAAAACTGGCCAACCTCCTTTATGGTAACGTGCTTGAATGTCTTAGGAAACATGTAGTCGAGGCATACAAGGCTATTAAGGTAGTATTTAACGCATGAGCCACTTTTTACAATCCCTATGATTGTGCCGTGCATGGCATAGGAGGAGATAAGAGCTCATAGAATTGGAGAGATATGTATGCCACTCCATGAGTTATTAGGAATACACCCTTGATGCGCGTGGATTGCAACACGCACTACGTTTTACCTCTCGAGGGATCTCGAGAAGCTTGCAATCCCCACTAGGCAGTGTACCTGACCGATGTAGTATAGTGTAGTGGCAAGTACCGGGGGATTGATCATTCTCTCACAGGGAATAGTGTTCGTTAGGTTAAAGACTACTCTAATTAAGGTCTAAGGGTGGAGGATGATTCTTTTTGTATTTTTATATTTTTTAATGTTGTTTTCACAACCACAATAGTTTAGATATTTATTTTATTTTAATTTGCAAAAGTAGTAAACTTGGGTTAGTTGACTAGCAACTAATTCCGCCCTTCCTCTAAAAACCGAGATTTTACTTGCTTTCTAAAAAATATTAAAATACAAAAAGAATCTTCCTTCCACCTTTAGACCTATTAGATTAGCTTTTCTATCCTAACGAACACTATTCCCTATGAGAGAACGATCAATCCCCCGTACTTACCACTATCCTATACTACATCGATCAGGTACACTGCCTGGTGGGGTTGTAAGCCTCTCAAGATCCCTCGAGAGGTAAAACCTGTTGTAAGGTCACAAAACCACGCATCAAGTTTTTGACGCCGTTGCCGGGGAATAGTTATTGTTTAGGTAGGATTTTTATTTCTTTAGGTCTACTCGCTAGAATCCTTTCTAGTGAGATTTTTATTTTCTTTTTCTAGGATTTCTTTAGTCTATCTTTTTCTTCGTGTTTTTGTTCGTAATCTTTACCATCCGCCATCATGGAAGGTGGTAACATCCTTGATCCCAATAACCCAACTCAACCAAACCACCCACCACAACCAAACCAACCTCCTAGACCCCGCACCTTAGGAGAGTATTCCCGACCTAGCCACCTTGGCTATC